>CM061531.1:228048037-228269663 GCA_030545055.2 Neoaliturus tenellus
CTGCGGTGCAGATCACCTGAGTCAGTTTATATAAAGAACTAAACAATAAAATAAAAATTAGATCTCTCTTTATAGAGTTAAATCCAGGGCGCTAAGCCATTGCAGCCCAGCTTCACTTGAGCTATGCAGACCGGTCAATGCTTCAAGGAAAGTACTCAGTGGGCACTTGCGACTATATGCTCCATAGTTTGATACTCCGCTCCATAGTTGCATTACTGGTCTTGTGTCATTCCCCATTTGTACTTCCAATAATACATGAATAATCATCATGAATACATATATACCAGGGGTTTGTTGCTACTCAACTGACAATTTGGTAGGAAATGAGAAAAACTCTAATTCTTCAGATTTCAGACTGATTAACATTTTTCTTACCTAACTATATGCCTACACTACAGATGGAAGCAACCATATACTTAAAAATATGGAAATTTTTATGGGTACCTTAAATAAGTTTTTGTGTTCGAGCATTTGGTTTGTTTCATAGTTGCGGAAGGTACACTGACGACCAAAAGAAAAATACACTACTGGAAGAGCAGTTCTCTGGTTTAAATCTTAATAATGTTTATTATTTTGTAGCACGATTAAGATACAAATTAATTATCATCTTACTTCATTGTCTGTATTTACAATTGGGTGTCTGTTGGTTCTTAATGGGTTAGTGTTAGTTGATGAGAGGTCATAGACTTTAGTTGCTATTTATTTAGATCACTAGACACAACATATCTTAAGCTATATGTGCCAACCTTACTGTGCCAACAGATATAATGTCAAGATAATGTATTGAAGTAGTGGAACCAGACTTTATAGATTAAGAAAGCCTCAGATTTCATTACAAAACACGAAAAAAAGGGTCTGGCCTTGAGTAAAAACTTATTTACGCTTTAATTTTTGCTAGTTCACCCTAAGACTTTTGAGAAAACTTACAAAAATTGAGCAAATGACGGTGGTTGTAATGTACACCAACCTGGAGTTGCTCCTCGGTGAAGGTGGTCCGCACCCGCTTGGCCTTGCTCTTGCTATGGTAGCTCTCCGAGTCTCCTCCTTCTGGACAACAAGCGTCTTTACAATGTGACCAACTCTGTTGACTATACTGCACAGGTACAAACACATGCAGTATACTTGTGAGGTTTTTTCTTCAAGTAAATAAACTTGTGGAGAGAATAAACATAATAGGCAAGCATGATTAATTTCCTCTTTTTTCTTAGCTTGTGTGCATCGTAGGAGAAATCCGTGCATACAGTTAGAAAAGTAGACGAGCAGAATCCTATTATAATTTACAACAGCCCACTGGGCTACGCCCTACAGCTTCCAAAGTTTCAGTGTTAATCTTATGGAAGAAATGTAACTGATTGAATTGTTAGACAGCTCTTGTAATCACGAATTAAAAATTTTAATTTAAAAAAGTATTTAATGTTAACAAATCGGGACAAACAGATGTTTCAGTTATAAAATATGATCTCTAGTCTAGTATAAATAAATCAGAACCTGGAGACAGTATCAACAAACAGTTGCATATTTAGGTTGTAATACAGTATCATCAATACTGTATACTATTGTATTATATACTATATGATAAGTAGGTATATCTTGTCAAGTAAGTTTTGTATTCAAATATAAATGTAATATCATAGAAAAATTATATACTATAACGTGACATGTATTTTTTCATAAGATGAGATATATATTTATTGTTATTTATAACATGACGCTTGCTACATATGTAACAATTGTATATTTTTACGGCAATAGAGATATTTACTTTTTTTGACTTCTTACTACTTCCTACTTCTATATACTTAACTAAATCAACGACTATAGGCCCTAAATAAAATCGTACATTAATAAGAACTGTGTACTAGGTTAGATACTGCCTAGTGGACAATTGTCTATTGTCTACTTGGCAGTAATTTGCTTGAGAATGCACCATGGTTTTGTGAATATGGGTTGGTTACAGCAGGATGTTTCATAAAAATATTAAATAATTTATTTAGATATGTCAATATACGTACAATTTTGTTGATGTCCAGAGTAAAAAAGAAAACTTTGTAATTAAGTACAGTACCGTACTGTATGTTTATTTTTTTTATTTCCTGCACAATGAGTTGACTAAGTTGATGCTATAAGTCAATAACAACAAAAAAGTAAATTTATATGTTTTTAAAGTTATTTTTAAATAAAAATAGTAGTGGTTAGAAAGGGAAAATAAAAGCATCTCATTGTAATTTTGACAATTATTCACAAAAATCCATCAAGGTTTCAAAGATTTACATAAACTATATAGTGCACATGTTGCTCGACATTGAGCAATTTATTTTGATATATACAATACAAAAGTTACATTTACAGTAGTTCTTTCTAAATCAATCCAATATTGTGAATATCAGTGATCACAAAAAAAAAAACTACATCTGTAGAGTAAGTTAACAGATGTTTAAAATGCTCAAGCCAATCTCAACGTTATTCTAATGGGAAATTTTTTAATTTAATTTGTGGATAGCGCCCTTATTTTGAGTCCGATTCTCATCACTTTTTGGCGGAAACTACTACAGACCAAACCCTATCTAACGACAACAAAAACTTGAAAATCGGCTGAGAATTGTAGGAAGAGTTTTTACACAAAAAGACCCTTAGCGTATTAAATAAGTATAGATTAAATAAGTATAGATTAAATAAGTATAGATGAGGGGTTCTGTTCATAATCTATCAATTTTGGAACTGACAAAAAAGAAACTTGGACGTTTATTTTAAGGAATATTTGATTATTTTAAGAAGGAACTAGAATACATCGTTTTCTTTACTTTTTAATATGTATATTTTTAATAAGCGTGTTTAAAATTAGCGCGCTACATTCTCACAGCAAGTGGTCTGCAATAAGGTGTTCATTGCTGTTACAGTTGACGTCGGACCGGCCCCGACCAGTGCTGCCGACGCGGCCGGCCCTGGAACTATGTTGAGCTGCAGTAGCTCCGCCCGGTATTGGCATTCTACGATACACGAGACGCTCCTCCATTACTTGATTACATTGTTTTTATTTAATTTTATTTTATTAATAGCCTAAAGGTTATTTTAAGACTCTTGGCATTAATAACTGTTGCCGTTAGGAACCTATCTCAAGGAGAAAAGGACAATCTTTATAAAGTTAATAGACTACGGGCACTACATCTAGTTAGAATATTTAATTTTGTTACAGAATTTGTTATAAAGATAAAATTTCTGATATTTTTATTTTTGGTAAAATTCTAAAATCGTAGAGGTCAACATGGATTCTTTAGGGTTACTAAAATTTTTTCAACGACGCCATTAGTGGCCGCATTAATTGTCACACGCTAGTAAAAAAAGTAGAATTTTTAAAACTTTACAACAAAGTGAGAAGTAAGTTAAGGGCGCGCTCTACCTCGGCGTCAAAATCGTCGAGCGAGACTGTTAACTGCCGCTATACGCGGAAACTCACATTTTGGAAAATATATGATGGGTGATTTTAAATTTTGTTACTTTAATGCTTTTTTTTGTTTCAGTGCGAAATCGATCGGTGGTCTAATAACGATGTTTTTGAAATTGCAGACCTTTCGCATCTCCCTTCTTGCATCGTTATCTATAAAGTTTTTACCAATCTTATTGCAGATTCTTGTTCTTAAGATTATATTGTACTCGTGTATCGACTTATTTTTTCTTAAAAAAATGTTTTTAATACGTTAAAACTTGATACAAAAACGCTTCTTTCAACATTATTAGCAAGCACCCTGCTTAGTAATTTAAATTAATATAGAAATTTTAAGACGATAGCGGAGTACAAAATTATATTACGAAAAGAATGACATCAAAATATTTTAAATCGGTTTACAACTGGGGCGACAAACACGGAGATTCAAAACCCTTGCATCCGCGCGCGGCAGATGGGTAGAGCGCACCCTTAATGTGAAATATTCTCCATGAAAAGTGTAGTGTGTAAAAAAGGCTGCTTTGTTTACGGTACTCGAAAAGGAGTGTTTTAATCAGGAGAGCCGAGTATTGACTATGAGCGAAAATCTACTTTGAGGTGATGTGTTAAAATTTAGTGACACTAAAAACAGCAAAATCTGACACGGGCGAAAATATTCATTCAACTCATGGACAAACAAGTCAATAAAATGGGTATGGTGAACACTATTGAAAGCGTAAGCCCTAGGCCTACTATCCCTGAAATGGGTGTTGAGCAATGCTCAATGAGCATCCGTCACGTTTTTCCTCATTGTTACTTCTATGCAGGGGTGGACTGAGCCGCCGGGACACCGGGAAATTTCCCGGTGCGCCCTCCCCATCAAGGCGCCCCGGCGCCCCTCGGAAGAATATTTTTCATTGTAAGAAATTTTAAAATATTTTTCGAGAGCACAAAATTTATGCGAATTTTTAAATATTTTTCTCAAACTATCAACATGTTTATACTTTATGACTTAAACATCCTTCGTTTATCTTCATATAAATTGAAAGTTTAAATTTGATAAGTTGCTCCAACCGGGAACTCTTAAATTGTAGTTATTTATGGGAACTCTTTCGTGGTAGCATTGACTCACCATAGTTGGCTAACCTGTGCGGCGAAAAAGCTCAACTAACAGCTGTCACCCTGAGACTCCTGAGACGATTGCGACGTGGTACACGAGTAGGTTATCGGCGGAAGCCGGAAGGTGCTAGTGGCTGGGGGCTATAATTATTACTTTTATTGAATATACATATTTAAGACGTGACATAATTTTTTGTACAAGGAACTCTTCCCATAGATTTGAACAGATTTTATTCATTTTGGTGTTATTGGAAAGGTCTAGTCATGAAGTTGTTTCTTAAGTAAATTGGTAAATGTTTATTTAAACGAAAGGGCGCTATGTGAACTCAAAGTTCTCCATTTTTCCCATTTGATTAACATGGGTAGTGAAATTGTTTTATTTTAAAGTTAACAGATGTGAAGTGTAAACATTGGACATCAGCCAAACGTATTCACCTGTTACACGAAAGAGGTTATGTTGAACCAAAGAGTCTACCTGGTTAACGAACTGCATTACTGATAACGTCTGCATGAGGAAAAAATATTTTATAGGAAAGATATTTAGAGAAAAATCATGTAATTATCTGAGTGGTCTTAAATTAAAGCATTTGACAAAAAGGACTTGGTGTCACACTGGCAAGAAAACCTGCTAGAAACACCTTGTTCTACGTATAATTGATTCTTGATTCATTATGTATGATTGGCCAAACAAAACAAATGAATAGTTTTTATATTCCGTAGTGTAAACGGTGAACTCTGCTGAAAGAAGTGACATGGGTGCTTGTTGCAGATCACGTTGCCTATATCATTTCTATTATAATGGTTATTATAAATAAATTATTTTCACAAATATATTACGATGTCATGGTTTTTATTTTTTTAAAACTTATATTGTCACTTCGGGATTCGGAGCAAAGTGATTAAAGCCAACAAGCTCACAAAATGTTAAATTAGAAATTATTAAATCTATATTAAATTAATGGGCAAAGCATGGGAGCTCAGCCAGAGTTCAGTTCTTATTATTTGGACAGTTTGTAAAGGCAGGTTGACTGCGGACTTTGGCCTGTTATTTAATCCATCATAATTATTAAGCACTTTAACACGCGAAAGACCAAGGTGATCTTGGTAAAGATGACAAAGTGTATGTAGTCCTACCAAAAATGTTTACCAAAAGTACTTATAAGGAATGAAAATTTCACTCTTATAATGAATGAAAGTTTTTGCTCGATTTGCTCGATTTTGAGCAACGAGTACACTAGTTAGATTTAAAGTAATCAAACCAATAACAACCCTCTCATCGATAAGCAGTTTAAAGTATTTCAATGCAAAGGTTCGGGACGATGATAATTGTAGCCTACTTTGCAGAAACTGCATTTTCCAGACAATCCTCGTTGCAATGACTTTCCTGATGATTTTTTAAGCACACCACTCCACTTCCAGATTAGCTGCAAACCAAGGAGCTTGACTATTTCCAAGCACGGAGGCTAGTAAGCTGCACTTTAGGCCAAGTTTACCAATGTCTTCAAAGCTGAATAAGTCTACGTCACTGAAATGACGAACAAAATCAAACATTTCTCGGATACAGTTCCAAATATGGTTCAACTATATTGTCATTTTCAAGCAATTAAAATATAACCTTTTTAATATTGTAAGGTTACAATTTTAATTGCTAGAAAATGACATGATAGTCGAAACATGTACAGTATAAAAAATATTCTTTGTTCTTTATTATATACATAATAATATGAACGCTATATATACATAGGGCGCCCCTATTGTACCCATTCCACCGCCCTTTTCATGGTGTCAGTCCACCCCTGCTTCTATGTTCTATATGTGGACTTACACATATAAATCTCAAGGACTATTTAAAAAAATATTTTCCTCAGATAGGCCTATGTATTAGGCCTATAGGTTTAAAAGTATAAAAAAATGAAGCACTCTTATAAGTCTAGTAGGCTACTGTATAGTACGGGGTTGTATAGTGCTTTGGTTGCGGATTGTAAAAGATATTGCTATAATATTATCAGTGAAAATTAAATCTTCTGGAAACTTTCGTAGTGAAATTCGTTATGGCCAAACAAACCAATTTTAATTTTATGATTAGGAGCTTGTGCCTCTATAAACCACTAGTTCTTATGTAAACATGAAGGAAATTTAAAATTGCTATTCATTATCGTGGCAGTTTCTATTGCCTCAATTGTCAGTGACGATTCCTGGCATGCGAAATGTCGAGGATAGGGCTTGAACTGTTGCTATACTGAAGTTTTTCCATCGTTTATTGCTATACAAAGCTCTTGGAGAAGTGGAAATTGTAGAACCACAACTGTAATTTTGAGAACGATAAAAAATTGCCATAAAAACTTGTAAGGCTGAACATTTTACGATCCCAAACCAATAAATTGTTTCACATTTTCATAAGTGATTATAGTTTACACCACTATGGAAATGTGAAGCCATTCACAGGTTTGGTTATGTACAAAATTCAGCATTACATAAGTTTTTATAGCCTACCAATGTTTTGGGGTTCTCAAAATGACAGATACGTTTCTACAATATAAACGCCTCCAGCCGTTGGATAGGCCAATAAATGACGGAAAACGAGTGTAGCATAACAATTCAACATTTGGCCCCAACATTTAGCACGCATGAAATTTTTACTGGAAATTTAGGGTATTAATAACTGCTACAATAATGATTAGCTATTTACACAAATCTAGACTTATTTAATATTTTAATATGATAAAGCTTTTTTTGTTAAGATGATCCTCCAATTCTCAACCGATTTTCAAGTTTTTAATTTCGTTATGGATAGTGTGCTTGGTCTATATAGCCGTTTCCGCCAAAAACTGATAAGAATCGGACTATAAGGGCGCTATCCACAAATTAAATTTGCAATTTTCCCATTAGAATAACATTGAAATTTTGTTGAGCATTTTAAACATGTGTTAATGCGCAGCTATTAAAATCTCGTTTAGTCATGTAGTTTTTTGTGATTAGGTCCAGGGGCGTACCCAGGGGGGGGGATATCGGGATATATCCCCCCCCGAAATTCTGAAGGGGATATTTAATTTATTTTTATTTAAATTTTTCAAGTAAAACATTATATAATTTATTTTTCAATGTAAACATTTTTCTACTCTTAAACTTGAATGGTTTTAATATTAATATGTTCATAATTTAAGTTTCAAATGGGATGCTAGATAGGGAGTAGTGGTAGCGGGATCATCTCAAAGGGACAACTATGTGACCAACAGCCCCGAGGAGTATTACCGGTGCGGCGTTTTCATTCCCTTCCTCGACCATTTCCTTAGTGAAATGACGCAGAGATTTTTGAAGCATCGGGATGTCCTTCAAAAAATATCCCGCCAAACAGTGGCCATCAATCATCTCCGACCCAGCCCAGTTTTTCGCCGAATCGGCGATGTGGAGGAGAGTGATGAAAGAAATGGGAAAGGAGAAGCTCCCCACTGTATTCCTGACAGGCTTGGATCATTGCAACGAAATGTTGTTCCCAACATTGCATACCATGCTTAAGGTATATAATTATGCTCTGAATTAATACATTACAATATCAATGTTTTTACTAGGCCAGTCAGTTTTTAAAGTAGTGGTTAAGTCTTAAATACTTCATGTTTAAATTTTTTTTATGTTTATCAAGAAAGCCATTGAGTCAGTATCATGTCTGGTATACATTAAATAATTTTTTATTCTTTCCGTGCCTATTTAAAAGTTTTGTTACAACTGTAAAGTTGGCTTACAGACAGTTCTACTACGATTTTTACAACTATTGAAGTAATAAATAATCTTTTGTAATGATTACCATACAAAATATAAGTTTACAAATAAATAACTCTTAGTAAGACTTGTTGTGGTTTATCTGTGATTTATTAATTTTAAGATGAGCGTCACGTTGCCCATCACAACGGCGACAGCAAAGCGATCATTCTCCACTTTGCGTCGTCTGAAATCATTCCTGCGCAATTCGACGTCTCAAACTAGGTTAAATGGTCTAGCCCACCTCTCTATTCACATAGACATTAATGTTTTACCTGAAGAGGTCTTGGACGTCATGGCTAAGAAGCCAAGAAGACTCGATATTTTGTTAAATTAAGTGTCATATGCTGGTGTAAGAGGGTATGTAATTATTGTAACTTGTATATAATTGCGGTGTAGGTTGTATACAACTATATAAATTTTTCCATGTGTATAAAAGTCTATCCTGGTATTAAAATTAAAGTTTTATACCAACGTATACATGGTTTAATTTAGTTTTAACACCTATGTATATAGTCAATAGTAATAAATTGTATGTTATTTCATGCATTCCCTTTTATGTACAGGTATACACATACACGCACATATATGTACTACATATGTATATATTGTCATACACATACATATATATCTTCATGGAATTATGAACTGATAATATCCCCCCCCGAAAAAAAATCCTGGGTACGCCACTGATTAGGTCTACTGATATTTACTATATTGGATTTGTCGGATGTCATTGATTTAGAATTAAAGTAACTTTTGTATTGTTTCAAAATAAGTTGCTCGATTTCGAGCAACAAGTACAACATAGTCCGTTTTTTTAAACAAAAAAACCAACAAAAAACCAAAAGGCTTCAGCCAATGGGATAGTAGCAAGTATAAACAAACCCCCTCCACCATCTCTCCCTCGAAGGATCAGGTTTAAAAAACGGACTGTAGTCCTATTATATTCCCTTCAATTTTTCATAACAATGAAACAGCTGGAATTACTTCTTGATGAAGTAAATCAAATTATATATATAATCATATTATATAATTCAGTATTATAAAATAATATATTATCTACTAAATAACTTATTTGTCGCATACCACCCACTCACATATTAGTGAATTTCAAACACCTTTACTGAATTTACATCTGATCTAGAGCGTTGAATTTTAGCAAACATTTCGCTATAATATTATTTTATGGTTGATTTTTAATACAGTACGAATCAAGGAACCAATTAATCCCAAAAATGTATAAGACTTTAAAATTATTGATATTACTGTGTTTCCATTATCACTAAGGACCGCCTGCTGGGTCGAAATACGACCAAAGATCCAGTTTATCCTGAGCCATGTTTTAAAATGCTTCATAACTGAGGAAACATCTGTCCTGTCCTTTGTGATTTGCTATCATTTGTTATTAAACCATTATCTTATTATTGAATCAATTATCCTTCTTTCTTAAGATTAACATTGAAACTTTGAAAGCCTTTTAGGGCGGAGCTCTGAGGACCGATGTGAATTATAAAGGGATCCAGATAATCTACCAGGACCTTTCTAACAGAATGCCTGGTTTCCACCTACAATGCAACGCTGAGAAAAAAGGAGGAAAAGAAACATGCTTGCCTACTATATATTATAGTATATAGATTGTCATATTATTGGTATTACTTTCAGTTAATTCTTTTAAAGTTCACTTTAGAAATATTCACAAATAGACCCCTACGTTATAAAATACGTATATGAAAATACATTTAAATGACCCTTACTTTTACTCCATAAAAATGACATTCACCCGAATTTGAGGGACGTGACCCTAAAGACGATCAAAACTATTGAGGAAAAACAGTAAGTCAAAGCATAAGTTAATATGCTTTAATTTGACAATACATCCTAAAGACGGTGTCACAACATTTAAAACTCCATTCAACAAGAAATCAATTTTGAAAAATAGCCTATTTTGGATATATAAATCGCAGACTACCTTGAGGTGGTTGACAATCTAAAGTGACATTCAAGAGTGTCCCAGCAAGGTCACGTAGGTCTCGGGGTTGGCTCTAAACAAGCGGAACTTCGCTCCAATTAGTCTGTCCCTAGTGTTTACGGGGTGTGAAATCGGGAGCAAACTCGATTGCCTCCCCCGCCCCCTAGCGGCCCCCTGCGCATCCCTCGCCCGCATCTACATTGCAGATCGCACCCCCTGGTGGCGCCTTTGACAATTACTAGGGATTATTTCGAGCACTTTCAAATATTCCCCCGACTCTAGTTGCGATTGTTTCAATTGGTTCGATTCTTGAAATGAGGGTGGGTATGAGCGATTATATGCTTACGGACCTTTGAAGCAGAGGAACTGGGGATGGAGATTTAAAGGGGAAGATGTGGGTTTCGTATTTTCATTTTCATATTTTATTTTGCAGTACTGTTACTTTAATTCGTAGTCTAGTCTTCTATCTCTACGAAGGAGGCCCATAGCAACTACCATCTACTGGGATAAATCCGAGTAGAAATGAGAAATGCTATAAGATAACAGAAAGAAACATAAAAAACGTAATTGCTTTAAACAGATATAGTTTAACATGTACAACCCGTTTCTATCTTCCGACGACTTTTAGATTTTACTTTCCGCGACAATAAAATGTCCAACTTTCGAGCACAACTGTCGACAGTGTCTACAAGAGAAAAATACTAAAGTGTGTTTCAAGAAGGTTGAATTTAAAATAAAATATTCTAATTGATTTTAAAATAAAAACAATACAATTTTAAAACACCAGTGATAATTTATTTTTGGTTTGGCATTCCAGCTTATCGTTTGTGGCTATTAATACAAAACGTGTGTACGTTTACCAAGGAAATATTTGGTCTCCACGTGCATGCTTTCACATTTTAAGCCTAATGATTATTTTATACCACAGGGTACTTTTAAAACGTTAAATTTATTATTACTTTTTAAATTCCATTTAATTTTCCTAATACATTAGTGCAAATAGATGTGGCTTAAAAATGGATTTTTTGTTTTAAGCAAATTTCCCTATTTAATTTTTAAAGGTGTGGCATGAAAAGAATTTTGGCAATTTGATCTAGTCTAGAATGAAGCAGTAAGTCAGGTATATTATACGTTATTTATCTCAAAACTATGATCAATGGGTTCTTAATTGTGTATAAATTAAACTTATGTAGTTTTTAGTGCTTCTATATTAAATTCAACAATTTAATCTAAAAACATTTTAAAAGACTCAAAAAGTGACAGAAGAATTTAATAATTCTTTTGTATGCAATTTTAATGTATTCGGAAATAAAAAAGATTTTTTTATTACATAAGAAAAACATATAAATTATCCTATTAACAAAAAACTTTAACTACCGTACTAAAATAGTAGTTTTCATCACTAGGAGCAAAAGTGGGTCTTTTTGGTGCGCAATCGTGTTTTAAAAACGAGGTGCAGCATTGGTGCAGCCGAGTTTTTAAAAACGATTAAGAGATGAACAACGTTTTTTATAATGCTAAATTAGACTTTTGATCGTTAAAAATATTAACTATAAAGTTGTATTTTCTAGGTTATATTTACAAAGTAAGTAATATGCAGTGTTTACATTTCTGTTATTTACAAACAATGCTTTTCATAACGTTTGAATTTCAAAATTCTGCTCCTCAACATTAATAAATCAATAGTAATATACTTGGCAAACAGCTGACTTTTCAGTACGAGGACCTAAAAAATTCTCCAGCTGATTTTTCAGTCCTAGGACAGAAAAGAATCTTTTTTGGTACTATAACACAAAAAAGTTCGGTTTTGGTAAGAGAACGAAAAGCAGGCTGATTTCGTGCAGAATGATAAAAAAAGTTTACTAGGTTGGCTGGCATAACAACAATGAAAATTTGAACACAGTCAGGATAAAACTTAAAATCTCCGAATCAGGAGGTTCCCTACAGCGTATAAATGTTATTTGTGAATTATGCAGTTCCATACATGACTGGGACGGTGGCGACGTCCAGTAATCCAGCTACTTGAATGTCACGAATTGTGGATAGTTATAAGCGATGGCTTGTCGATGCGAAATTCCCTGGTAGGCCTATAGGGATTAACGTCCGCACTAGTGAATACTATAGTTCATCCATAAAGACCATCCTCATAATTAGACCAATTTGTATATATGAGCTCAAAATTGTGGTTCTGATCCCACGTTAAACTGTAGAGCCCTAATACCATTGGCTGTTGGGCTATGAATTAACCTTCTATGAATTTAGGCTACGGCCACACATGGCGACAGTCGCCGCGACACAAACGCCGAAAAAGTGTGATACATTGAATCAAATGAAGGCGGCCACACAAGGCGACCCGCGACGTGCAATGTATCACATTTGTTTCTTTGTCGCGGCGTTTGTGTCGCGGCGACTATATAAGTCGCCATGTGTGGCCGTAGCCTAAGGGTGCGCTCTACCTCGGCGTCAAAATCGTCGAGCGAGACTGTTAACTGCCGCTATACGCGGAATCTCACATTTTCCAAATATGAGAAAATTTGAAAATTTTCTCTCACTCACTATATTCTCACTGGAATATATTACGGGTGATTTTAAATTTTGTTACTTTAATGCTTTTTTTGGTTTCAGTGCGAAACCGATCGGTGGTCTAATAACAATGTTTTTGAAATTGCAGACCTTTCGCATCTCCCCTCTTGCATCGTTATCTATAAACTTTTTACCAATCTTATTGCAGATTCTTGTTCTTAACATTATATTGTACTCACGTATCGTCTTATTTTTTCTCAAAAAATTGTTTTTCATACGTTAAAACTTGATACAAAAACGCTTCTTTCAACATTATTAGCAAGCACCCTGCTTAGTAATTTAAATTAATATCAAAATTTTAAGACGATAGCGGAGTACAAAATTATATTACGAAAAGAATTACACCAAAATATTTTAAATCGGTTTACAACTGGGGCGACAAACACGGAGATTCTAAACCCTTGCATCCGCGCGCGGCAGATGGGTAGAGTGCACCCTTAAGTCCTTCTAGTCTAAGGAGAATGTCGAGGAGGATCTAAGGAGGATCGCGCCACAATCATTTCACACTCATCTCTCATTCATATGGCTTTAAACTACCTATTGAGTTAGATCGCCATTTCAGTAGTACATTTTTACAATACCGCATTTGCTTACAATCCCCCGTGGCAAAAAAAACCTTAATACTCAAAACCAGGGTATTTCTATGAAAAATACACAAATCACCACATCTCATGGAAATTCATGGAGTAAGCAAGTCTGCTGGTTCGGGAGCTTTTAATTGTAACAAACTATATACAGTGGACTCTCGCTAACGTTAATATTCAAGGGAGTGCGATTTTTTCTTCGAATTACGTTTAGTTCGACATGGGTAAATTTAGTATTTCAGAGGTAATTTTTGTTCAATTGACTTACAGAGGTAATAAACAATACAGCATTGTGACAGTGGACAGACATACATTAGGGTGCTTGTGTCATTAACTCATGGCAATCTGTAGCCTATGCTGGGGGCTAAAAGAGGTCCGTAAAGAAAACTAAGTGATACAGAGGTAAAATTAGACTTGGGAAGGTAAAAGATAAATTCTAATTAGAGTTTTCCACGGAAATTCAAATTATAAAGGTATTTTTTATATATTCGACTTACAGAGGTAAAATGTAATCGCAAAATTGTTTCAAGTTATGTATGGGTTTTTATTTCATCGCACATCAACTGCGCGAAAAATTCCTTCGATTTGCATCAACTGCGCGAAAGCCAAAAAGGGTCCCCCAAAAATGTGCATCAACTGCGCGAAACCCGAGCCAGGTATACGGTAGTTTGCGGCGGAAGAAATCTCCTAGTTTACAGGTTCATCCCAACCTCCCATATCACAAAGTGATGTCAAACTCTTGGCTTTGGCACTAGTTTTTGTAAATATTCAAACGATTTTCTTAACTCCACTCACCATGTTATTTTATTGTTTACTTCGGTCCGTTACGGTGTAGTTTTTAAAGGGACAACAACACCCACGTTGCTTTGGATTTTTCGTAAATAGCCTATATGTTTTTGAAAGCGTGCGAACTGTAAATATTTTGTTGTTTGCTTTGTAAAAGTTTAATAGTTACAATTTAATACAATTTAATAGTTAAGGTCGGATACAGGTTCCAAAGAGTTTTAAAATCTTCAGAGTATATGATAATATATCGTCCGTATATGGGAACTAGATTTAAATTAAAATACAAAAATTTATCCACTCATAATGGAAATGAAAACAACCATGAAACTACTCAGTTTCAACAGGTGAACAGATTTCCCATCAACAAATTTATCCATTGCATCGAGAAGAAGACAGTTGGTATATCATCTACTATGAGCTTTTCAACAGTAAATAAGTCAACAAAAAGAAAAAGTAATAAAAATATTTTTAAGTTTTTCGTTTAGTTTTGATCTAATGTAAAATAATCTAATTAGCAAATATCAAAACCCTATGTTGTCTTATAATATGATACTGAAATAGACACACCACTTCGCGCAGTTAATGCACGTCTCTGATCGTCCCTTGGAGCGTTTCGCGCAGTTGATGCATCCCTAGCTACCTGGCTCAGGTCAATTCGCGCAGTTGATGCACGCCCTTTTATTTGACTTATAGGCAGTTTTTCAAGGGGATTGTTAATAATTCGAAATAGGATTTCGAGTCATCAATGTTCGAGTTAGCGAGAGTGGACTGTAAAAATAATATGTATGAAAATAGTCCTATGGAGATTGAAACAGCTGAGTCCCCTGTCTGTGTCAATGATTAACATTAGTTTCGGCACATGGCCTAGCATAGTATTTCGTCACTAGTCCCGAAAGTGGTCAATACTGGTGCTCGATCGACTGCTCACCTTCTCTCGCCGTGCAACGTTGCCATTCATGGTTTTGTTTACTACGTGTATTAAAGAATAGAAAACGTTTTTTGGTGAATTTGGCAACAATGGGTCAACCCTCGTCGGACTATTTTCATTGCTGTTACAAGTATGTATTGTGTATTGAAGGGTGGGGCATACCGTCGGAGGAGGTGGTGGTGCCGTCGATGGTCTCGAGGTAGTGCGCCTTGCAGAGCACTCTGTCGTCGTGCAGAGCGAACTCCTCTCCCGTGCTGAGCTGCCGCTTGCACGCGTCGCAAGCGAAGCACGCCAGGTGGTAGACGTGGTCACGCGCCTTGCGGACCCAGTCGTTGGCGCTGATGCTGCGGCAGCACTTGCTGCACTTGGCGCCGAAGCTTCTGCAACACACCACGTCCAGTTGTGATTCTACAAAGGTTCAACCACAATACAACAAAATAATAGCTCAAAAACAAGCAGCACGACGTAACGGTGCTTACGAGTGACTAACTTGAAAATTAGTCAAGTCCCTGTCCTGATTTTACTTCAAATAATTAAAGAGGAAATGCTGATAAGAACTTTTTTTAAAGAAATTAAAAATATTCAAGCTTTAACTTTCACTTTAACCACTAGCCATTTCAATATTAGGTTTGAAATCTTACGGTAATATATTTGCATAATTTAATGCTTCTGTTGGTTGTAATAACGAAAATGTTTCAAAACTATGAACAGTGTTTGTTTGAATTGCAGTAAAAATTATATATTTGTGTTATAAATTTTCCGATATTTTTTGCAAATTATCTAGTGATTATAAATATAGGCGGGTTTCGTAACAAGCAAGGCACACAGCATACTAACTTGTGGAATTCCATTCGTAAAGATAAATTAAAAAACGCTTTCAACTCTAATGTTTCATTAGGGGCTATACTGGATTTACTAAATACTATGGGGCCGGTGCGCAAATTGCGCATTTTGTAATATTTTTCTTATACACGTTGGTCTTGCGTAGAACATTTCCTAAGGAAATTCGCTGATCATTTGCAGTACTCCCGCCCGTTTCTCGCTTCCCCCTAGCCTTCGCCCCGCCCGGGCCGGACCCCCGTCGAGGTACACGCCGCCGCCGCCGCCGCGCCCGTGTCGCGAGCCCAAGCCCGGAAGCCGAATTACGTGTGAATAACGACTAAATCGTGTACGGGACACCTAATTAGGGCAAATCAGGATGCGAGAGTGGCGCTATCTGTTAGCTGGTCCCTGTAAACACGGACTAATGAGGGACGGTTGGGTGTGGGACGGCGGGACGGTGCCGCCACCGCGCCGAGTGGGACGGTTTGACGGGACACCAGCGCCGGGGCGGCGGCGGGCGGTGTTGGAAATAAATAATATTATTAAATTACTCCTACGGTGACAAGTGAACGAAAAATGTCTAATCGGTAGTGAGTCAATAACTAGGTATGGCCTAAACAGGTACTAAAACTAAATTTTTCATGAACGCAAAGCTTTGAATTAATTATCTCGGATAGTCGGATAGTTGATTTTGAATCGTGTTATGTAGAAGTTATTAGCATCTCATTTAGTTGTGTGTCTGTTAGGAGCAAGGGTATGATTCGTATGTGAGCGGCAGTAAAGAGAAAGAAATTTATTCAAGGTGAAAATTCATTTGTCCTACCGATCATGTTTGGAGAAATCCGAAAATATCCTAATAGTGTTTGGAAAAGATGATTTTTTAGGAAGATTGCTAGGGTCATTATTTTCATTACACGACTTCAAGAGTGTGTTAATGGTTTTGGAATAAATAAACTATGTAAATAAACCAACTTTTTTCAAAGCCTCTCTGGTATTTTTTTAATTGTTTTTTACATACCAGACAAATTGTCATGGAGCGAAATGCAAAAAATTATTTACATGTCAAAACAAATTAACTTTGAACAGATAAAAGATATTCAGAAGGATTTCAGGATTTCAAAAAATTAAATCTATTAGTGAATATGCCCACCTTTCGCGACAGGTTAAAATAGATAAAAGCATACGATGGAGCATACTGGAACATGGGTCAATGTTCCAGGTATTAAGTTAAAAACAATTTTTGAAATTAGAAAAAATAAATATTTTAGAGCTTTGTTTCTTTTACAAATAAACAAGAAATGTTTTCATAACTATAACTCTTTTATCTCCTCTCTCCCTACACTAAAACTACCATTCGTCTTATTATTATTATTTTTATCTGAGGCAAGTTATCAGAAGAGTCGCAATCTAACACAACAGAAAAGCAGAAGCTAGTTGTTGAATTTGCATTTTTGCAATCTGCTGCTGAGTCATGTCTACAGCAACTGGAATACAGCACATGCTGCATGTTATTCTTAACTGTTTAACTGTCTTAACTGTCTAAACATTGTCCCTTCTTTTTCAATTATTTTCCATTATTTGTTAACTTTAAAGCAAATGTTACTTTAAAAGTATAAGTTTTAATAAAAGAATATTTGCCTACAAATAATAATATAATGTAATTAACTAAATAGTATTTAACTGATTATAACCAGCAAACAGCGTGTAAAAAATGACCGGTAAATTGTTTGTTGGTTATTCATGACATGTGATGACTTATAAAGGTATTAACCCTTAGTATATTATGTCCAAATAATATATTATAATTGTTTAAAGTTGATAAACTTTAGATCAACCTTTGACCATCATATATTAATATGGATTTGATATATTTCAAAATAAATAGCGAATAAAATAGCCCAAATATTGATATTTTATTTAAAATCTCCCTCACTTTTATCGTACTTAAAATAAAGGCAAAAGATGGGAGCAGGAGAAGCACTGCACAATGACCTTTTTACCCGCGAGACCTCAGAATGGTTGTGCAACAATGCGAACCGTGTTACCGACTTTGTAAATCAGAAGTGTTGCCAATACTGTATCAGTGTACGATATGGTTCACGTTACTCTTTACAGGCGCTGTTAAATTTGAAAACCAATTGTTCTCCTATTCTGCTGATGTCAATTATATGGGAAAGAAACACACTTTAAGAAATTGTATGGCCCTTCCGTTTGGATGGGCAATTACAAAAAAATATCGCATATGTTTTCTTATACTAAGAGTATGATGACATAAAAACCCACGAGGTAAGTTTTTAATGTAAAAGATTAAAATATGCAAATACTTTAATCTTTTCTCTAATTTTTAATACTGGGCGTAGTGCGCAAAAACCCGCTTGATAAAAAATTACGTTTTTATGATAAATTTTCTAAAATTATTTGGTTGACGTTGAGGTATATAATTCACTATTGTATTTACCTTAAATATCTCCACAAATTTTAATTACATACATCTGCCGATCATCTATTTACCAAAACACAACCCACCTTAATAAGAATTTCCCCCAAACTCACAACCGTCCCGTATTAGTAACATAAACAACACACCATTAGGCCTACAAAAATCAATCGAATAGTTACAAATTATTTACAGCTCCCTTATTTATGCGGACGGCAATAACATTCGAAATAATATCGGCTAGTTAGCGCAAGACAAGCGGACGCAATAATAAATACCGGTAGCTGCGGAACGGACGCATAAACAATATTATAAATACGGTAGGAGCGGCGGGCCGGGCGAGTTATCGTCGCCGGCAGCAGGGCCACCAACCCTGGAAAAATAAATAGCGACGAGTACAATGTATATATCAGATGTAGACCACCGCGCTGTGGATTTAATTGGGTAGGTAATTGGTCGGATGTAGCCCACACCTAATGGTCTAATCGTGTAGCCGGGCCATTTGAATATGCTACCGAGATATTTATAGGGGAGCGCTATCTCGGACAACGGCGCTGTCGTGTACGCAGGTTATATATCGGTTGCTCTATATTGCTGATTTACTCCGCTCATCGGTGGCGGCCCAGTCACTCGTCGCTGCCACCGGACGCGTAGCTGCTGCTGTCTGGTGGACGGAAGCTGCAACCGCGGCTGCGCGGCTCTGCGGTTGGGCTAGGGAAAGAAAAGGTTTGCAATTGCGACTGAGAGTGTGAATGCAGTTCCGGGCGGATAATTTTTTTAACGTTCTTACATGACTCGGTGATTTCTAGAAAAAAGTTCACTCAAAATCTCTTACAGTCCCCATCGAATGACATTTTCAAGACGGCGGAATACCGACCATGATTAATTTAGCCGAGCTTCAAAATTTAGTGTTTTACGTTTAAAACCTCAAATATTATGCTATATTACATTAAAATGGGTTGAATAAAGCTTGGAATATACTATCCGAGACTAAAATGCTAAAAAAACTGAACAATTTTATTTTAAGTCGTTTGTAGAGGAAGGCCGAAGAAAGAGATCGACGCGATGGGGAAAGAAATTGAGTCAAAGACGGATGCGCTCGTGCGCGAGACAGTTCGAACTCCCGTTCTACCAAGAATTCATCTCAAATGGATGTTATAAAAATTTAAGCGAAAATAACTCATGTAATGGAATTACAGGGTCATGTTGATGGTTTAAAGGACGACTTATCTGTTCGTGCCGCATTTTTTGTGCAGTATCCCTGTACACTGCAGTACTTTACACAGCCCACACAATACTCCACGCAAAATAATTTTACATTAAAGCAACCTTTCGGCCTTAATTCCGCCCCCTGGATAGCGACAGCAGCGGCCGGTGGCTTAGATGGAATTTTGGTCGTTTTACGTTGTCTAGGCAGAGGAAATTTGTCCAATGATACAATACAATCCCCCTTCGAGGCAGACCTGCGTACCCGGCGAATTTACAATGAAATTTGAAATATTTAATACTTCCCCCATAAACATCATAGGAATGAATAAGTAGGTTTGCTGCCATGAAGTGTTGTTAGAAAATGTAGCTTAATCCCTATTTGGTGAAGGTATACCCTATATCAAAATCCAAATAGTATCAAGATCTAATACTTTTTAATTTTCGTTAAAAACCATAATGGGGTTTAGTATGTAGGTTTCTCGCCATGTGGGTGTTGTAAGCAAAAATAGTTAAACCCCATCTAGTGAAGGTACACAACCAATTTTATCAAGTTATGTCACTATATAAGTAAGAGATAAAAAGGATTGGGATGCACTTTTTTATTCCCTCCGTAACCAGTTAAACTAATTAAAAATTCAAAATGAGAAATTGTTTATTTTTAAAGTTTTTTTTTTTTAAAGAGGGAGTTAAAGGGATAGAGTGATTGATTATTTTACCTGGTTGTAAATTGGCCGCGTTACAAAATGCGGTTCGCATTGTTGCACAACCATTCTGAGGTCTTGGCGCCCATAAAAAAGTCAAACAAAAATATCTCAAAACTAGTAAATTTTATCAAAATTTTACAAGAGACAAAAAAATTTGACGATTGAATTGCATAACCAATGATATGATATTTGTAAGGATCCGACAGCAAATGAATAACGGATTTAGGCCTATTGTGATTTTTTTGCGGAAAAGCGTCCATTTTGCATTATAATTCAAGCAAATTGTTATTTTAATAAAAAAAATCGTAATAACTATTTAACTTTTGGAAATTATGTTTATATAAACTTTTTATTGATTAAAAAAATAATCATCTCCTAAAATCTTTAAACATTTTTCTGGCAATATGTATAATAAAAGAGTGCATTTGAGTTTATAGAGATAAAACTACAGAACAGACTATATGGCCAATTTGGTGTCATTGGATTTAAGATGGCCCCTAGATGACCTAGATGATAAGAAATATATGAAATCCCTGAGAAAATGCCTTATAACTAAGTAAAATGAAAATTTAAACCTTATTTAGACCAACCTCATCCGTAATTATGTCACTCGTCATTGTTTAAGGCGCTGTTAGCCATTTGAAACATATTGCCCACCGCAGTAACCAAGACAAATAAGTTTTCTTGACTCCGCTGACAATCCGGTCATCCGGTCAGAGTATAATATGTCCTCCGTCCCGGATGTCCGCTTACCACTCTTAAAACTTGGTTAAGTTAAATAGTGTAGTATAAGAAACTGCATAAATAATTACAATGTATTACATTTTTTTCAAACACAAAGTACAGAAAGTTATTTATTTAAAAATCTTAGATATTAACATACATAGAAAATTACTTATCAGGAACTAGAAGAACCGCTACTAATTTTGAGAAATTTGTCAATTTCAATGTGTTGACGATATTGACCGGCAAATTTCTCCAGAGCAATCTTGGGAGGTTAAACACGCACGTCGAAAAATTTTCAAAACTCGAGCAAAGGTAGAACATTCCATTTCGTTGGTCAAATCCTCGAGCTGTGACATATCCGGTGGAGTTCTCGTCTGATCCGTGGGTCGCTGTTGGTATGGCTGTCGCCGTCGAGTCCAGGGAGCGTCTTACATGGTGAAGGCCGAGTCTTGGGTGCACTTGTAAATTTGGACGTGTCTTCAAAGCTGATTCCAAAGTTCAAGTAAGAAAGCACTTTTAATTTTGCAGGATGGATTACGTTGGGAAAAATTACACAGCAAAATTTTCATGGTTGCCATCAGCAGATGAAGGGGACTTGATTCAATAATTTAAAATGACCACTAATTTATCTTGGCTGAAATTTATCTTTAAAAGGTTGGACAAGCAATTTATTGTGTAGCTAATAATAACTGAAAATTTTAAATGATAATTTTGATTATGTTACCAGGGTAATTAACAACAATGCTTTCAATAAAAAGCCTTGACTCCTAAATTATGTAATATTTTAAGCCGCGTCCGCATTGGCCGAACATGTTTGCCGAACAAAGTTCTTCCGAACATTTGTTTGTTCGTTACTAACCTTTTAGAATATAAATCATATGGCCGGTTAATTGTTCGTTAAAAATGTTTGTTGATTTTTGTGTTCGCCGAACAAGTTCGCGACGAATGTTCGCCCAGTGCGGACGCGGCTTTAGATTTATTTATTTACTTACAATATTAAATGGGGTAAAAATAAATAGCCTAAAGATTGATATAAATTGACTTCTTAGGCAATTTACAAAAGAGCAATAAATAAATTTAGAAAAATTTGCGAAAGCTTTCTTATACTGAAATCCCTCTTAGATTTTAGACTTACTTTTCTAATTCAACATAGGCGTATCCCGTATCACAATTACTGTTAATATTTTTAACGAATTCCCAGTTATAGATGTTTGTCCTTTTGCAAGTAGTTGAAAAATAATTTTGAAGTTTTAAGAATAATAAAAATAAGAAACTGTATGTCTCCATCAAAATATAAATATGCACATAGAGAATTTTCACAAAACACTTACACTAAATATGAAGCCAAAATAAACAGAAAGTTAAATAACTATATCGATCCTAACAAACTTAAATAAAACCTAAATTGAATATTAAACTTAACATAATTACATTTTTATATTTGTTTCTAAAAATTTTTAAGCTACAAAAAGGGTGTATGAGAAGACTCGCCCAGCTTGACAAGGATTCCACCCCCATGTTAAATATGGGGATTTGCCGTAATACTAACATTTGAACATAATACTGTCTAGTATGTAATACTGTATATAGGCCTACGTTATTCTTTACAAGCAAAGAAGTAGAATTCCGTGAAAATACAGCCAAAAAACTATATTTTTAACTAAAAGCGTTGGATTGAGTTTGAAACATGTTATATACTGACTCCCAAACTGAATCAATTTCCCCCGTAACCGGAACTCAGCACCAAGTATCATATACGTACACGGACCGGACGACATTAGCACAGTCTGTCGCACGTCTACGTCACCAAGTCACACACGTCTGATTATACCGCCCCTCGTTAACCATAACCGAATAACCGGGGACAACTAATTATTGAAAAATCGAGCCTTTGTTTGCCCCGACGCTTCTTTCCCGCCGTTGATTGGCGCCAAATCCAATAATCCCGTCCTTCTTCCCGAGCGCCGCTTGTTTCGAATTCCCCGGAAACAAAACCACCCCCGATCGTGACTCCAGGGATGTTTTTGTTCCTCCCCCAGGGGACGGTCGTGAGGTGAACTGCAGATCGGAAACTCGAATACTGATCAGGAACGGACTCGGGGGTGAGGTGGGGTGGTCGGCCTCATCGTCAATACAGCTAGGCCTATGTTGCGACATACGTGTGACATAGGTTATCATTGTTCTTAATTTCGAAAGGAATTTTGAAAATTATTTTGAACTAAATGCAAAACTGATTGTTAACAAATTAGCATAATAGCTTGCTATTAGTGATAAAAAAATCGTTGAGTAAGATACACAGGTCTATAATTAGAGGTGATATTGTATGGGTTAACAATTTAAAGTAATAATCATAGATACTTAATTGTTTGATATTGCACTTATTTTAGTTTAACTATGTTTTTTTAAGTATTAAGTAGTAACTGCCAGAGATAGTTAAGGTTTATTATAATCACCTTTAAAGCTTTTTCCCCTAAAATAAACCCATTTATTATGTATCGTGCTTTTTTTAATAGGATAAGTATATAGCCTAACACTTGATTATTTTTTAACATTGTAACTTTTTTAACAAATATTTAAATGATAAAAATATTGGACTTGGCCTCGAACTTGACGCCCATCATTATATTGTAAAGTATGTTTGTCTCGAAGCAAACAAACCAGCGTTCCAGAGAAATCTGCGACTCCCCTGCATGTGGTGCTCCGGAACTCTATGACAATATTTTAACAGTAGGCTATGTATGTTCTTTAAGGCTATAATCTTTAACAATGTTCGTTCACGAACGAAAACATGATTAACATGATTATCTTAGTAAATTACGTCCAAATGCCCCGGTTACTATGACTCGGTCATTTTTTTACTCTTAATAAGTTTTATTTATGTAATGGATTGTTGGCCTAAGTTCATATTTTGGCATGGACTTTTGTTACACAAATGTGCATTTACAAAAAAAGGTATTATTTTTTTCGGACGTGTAGTTTCGAAATGGAGGCCATTTCAAAACTTATAAGGAAAAAACTGCGAATTATAACAAAATCTACAAGTACAAAAAAATTGACAAATGTTACCATCTAAGTAATGATATCATGATCATAAAGACCAAACAACAAATTTCAGTGAAAATTAGCTTTCTCTGAAGAAAAGTACAATTTAATCTGTTATTTGATGTTTGATTTTTGTAATCTTGAAATAATTATTTAAATAATAACATTTGCCAACTTTTGTACATATACCAAAATAAACTGTAGAAACAGAATCATACATAAAACAAACTAAATCAATTGGAGAAGATAAATTTTGTTTACTATAGAAACAAGATTACGGAATAGTAATACCTTACAACTTAAAATCACGAAACGTGTAGTTTCGTCATCCAATCTTGAACATTTCAATGTGAGTTTTTCAATGTAGCGTTTTTAAGTTATTTGTTTTTCAAGATTTAAAAATACCACCATTTTGAAACTACATGCACACAGGCCGAAAAGAATACTTTCTGTAAATGGACACAATAACCATACCAAATATAAACTTAATGCAAAAACTCATTACAAAAAAAGTTATTAAGTATAAAAACAAAATGACTGTTTGTATAACCGGGGGCATTTGGACGATATTCTTTGCTTTTGGTTCTGGAAAATCACCCTAAAGTATTTTCAAAGAGTTAAGAAACACTTTTTATGTCTGAATATGTGTGTATGTGTATGTGTACACGGTACTGATAACTTTTGGAAGGAACCCCCAATTTTTATGAAATTTGGTATAAAGGTATATTTTCATGGGTTTGCGAATCAGCACGATCGGGATTATGTTAATAGGATTTTATGGGGTTGTAAAAGTTTTAAAATATGTTTTTCAAATTTTTACCGCAATTAAAAAAATCGAAATTTTGTTTAATAACTTAAGAACCAAAAATTCAGTATTTTTAATTTTAAACTTAGTTCAATATGTTAAGGAAAAAAAGTCCCTTGTTATTCTTATGAGAAATCAACGAAACCCTTGCATCTCGCTTATTTATTGAAATAACTTGATAAAATTTAATATGTACATCCAATAGATAGGGTTAAGCTTATATTCACTTACGACGCCCCCTCATTGCAGCAAACCTACACACTAATTCCTATGGTGTTTGTGGGAAAAATTAAATCGTCAAGTTCCATTTGAAATTCGCTGAGTACGCAGGTCTGCTGTGACGGGGGTATTTAATATTTCCTTTTTCCGCGATTAGAAGCATTGCGTATAACCACGTACAACACAGTATACGTCGGCTCGGCAGTCTGCAGACACGGGGGCGAAGACTGCCTGTCAAAGCTGTGTGATTGGCCTGGGCGCGGGGCGCGGGGCGACACCGACAACCGACAACCGACGGGATGAGTGGGCAACTCGCTCCGTCCACGTCACACGAGCTCACAATTAATAACATTCTTATCTCCATCAATACGCCGATGACTGACCGTGGGATACTCCAGCCCGCGTCATCGGGCGAGAATCTTAGAAATTCACCCGGCCCCACGAGCGGCGAGTGTGACTGGTACATCTGCATGTGATTTGGATATCTCTATAGAAATAGCCACGAACGATATGGAGAATCATTTATTTATTTATTTTCAACGGATACACCATTTACATTGAGCGTCTTACTTTTCTACTAGTGCTTACATTTCAATTCAGTGTTATACATACAACAAATGAGAACATCAACTCATAAACATTATAAATACTATATAACATACCTAACATATGTATAAAATACTATATAACATACTATATACATAGGAAAATAAAGGCAATAAATTAATGAAAAACAGCATCAACACTCTTAACAATAATAGTAATAACACTTAACATTCTAATATCAACAGCATTATATTTTTACATAGCTCTGCAATTATCAAATGTCACTAATTTTAATCTTAACTTATTTTACTTGAGATGTAACACCATGGAACAACAACAAGCTCCCAAAAATATAATCACAAAAATTTCACCTATTTATTTAGGGACAAGAAGATGGTTATTCAATATAAAATTTATACCTCCTGACTTATGACCCCCAACTTCTCAGACCTACGGATAGAGTAATTTTGTTTTATTTAAAACAAAAACCTTTTATATAATAGTTTTTCGATGTGTATTTGATAAGAGAAAGTTAAGATATAGTATAACAATTATACCCCCCGTCGCAGCAGACCTGCGTACTCAGCGAATTTCCAAATTAGTAGACTAATATTAATTTTGACCAGCTAAACTTGTAAACAAAATTTCATCACGTGCTCATAAATAGGAAAATAAATATCTATTCTCCTTAAGATAAATGTAGGGAAAGAGTATGCAGGTATGCTGCCATGGGGGACACTAAAATTAGGTTTTTAGCATAGAAAAAATTTATTTCGACCAGGCCTAATAGAAAGTTTCATCAATATCTGTCCATAAATAAAAGATTTTGCCTATTCTCCATATGATTAACATGGGAAAAGAGTATGCAGGTTTGCTGCCATGATAAGTACAAAAACCAAGATTTTTTACCTTAAATGGATGAATCTCAACCAAATGAATCTAAATTCCAGGTTTCATCCAAAAATATTGGTTAATAAGTGAAATATTAACACATCCTTATTCTCCATAAGATTAACATTGGAACCCCAAAAGACAATGTACTGTCTTTAGAATTTGTAATATCTCGGTAACCAATGGAGATAGAGCAAAGCTTCAAAATACTAAATTGTGTGTTTTTTTGAGCTAAATCCAATGGTCAAAATAAAAATTTTAAATTTTTAAAATTTACATATGAAAAATGCAAAAAAACCCATTTTTGGGGTACAAAACCCCCCAAAACTACCCCTTCCGGTAGGTCAATATGTCTGGTTTTCGAACTCATCCAAATAAACGTAGGATTACACATCTCTACCAAATTTGGTGTCGATCGGACCATTTTTACGAGAGTTATCGTGTCTAGGGACACATATATACATATATATATATATACATATATATACATATATATATATATATATAAATTTTAATGACTATTATTTTTGGTCTCTGGGCACCTCAAAACGAAAAAGTAACATGGTCTTGGGCTTAGGTCTTACCATGAGACCTACGGTAATAGCTTATTCCCTATGGGAAATTTGCTAACAGAGCCGACGAGATCCGTCTTATTACTTTTTGAAAAAGTTAAGAGCCAATCTCCCCAGTACCTATGCCACTTTGGCATTTTGTCCCATAAGAACAATGTTAAATTTGAAACATAACCGTTGGTGTATGTTTTTCGTTTGAAAATTACAAACTTGATGTCATTTTAAATGTTAATACAGTGTCTAAAATTTGACGTAATTGAAAAATAATTAAAAAAACTATTCACTCACATAACGAATAAAAAAAATGTTTATTATTATCGTTTTTAAAACATGTTGAACCAATTTTACGAGGTTTATTAAATAAACAATCCACTTCACATGAACCACCATACCATTATTATTGTGAATACTGTATATTCAAGTTTCATCCGAATCCGATGCAAGATTATCGAGATAAAGTGTTTCAAAGACATCTATAATTAACATTGTTCTTATGGGACTAAACCTCTTCATCTAAAAATCTTGCCACTAGAAAAAACAGATGATTTTAGACAGTTACAACTGAAATAAAAATTTTACTTAAAACTCTAAAACCAGAGCAGACGAGATCCGTTTTTTTTTTACTTTTATAAAAAGTTAAGAGTCAATCTCTATTATAATGAATTAATTTTAAAACACGATTCCCGTAAACCTCTGTATCCATAAAACCCGCCTAGCGCTATGGTCAAAGCAAAGCGGCATTCGAGCTCATGTAGACCGGAGCCTTAAAAGTCAACCCATCATTTCCTCTGATTGTGCTGATTTAAAATCGCTAAAAAGAAAGAAAAAAGAGTATGCAGGTATGCTGCCATGGGGAATACTGAAAGTAGGTATGTTTAGCATAAAAAATTCATTACTACCATAATAAGCCATGTACTAAGTTTTATCCGTCCATAAATAAAGGAGTTTGACTATTCTCCATATGATTAACATGGGAAAAGAGTATGCAGGTTTGCTGTCATGATAAGAACAAAAAAACCAAGATTTTTTAACATAAATGGTAGAATCTCATCCAAATGAAGCTAAATACCAGGTTTCATCCAAAAATATTGGTTAATAAGTGAAATATTAACACATCTTTATTCTCCATAAGATTAACATTGGAGCCCCAAAATACAATGTACTGTCTTTAGACTTTGTAATATCTCGGTAACCAATGGAGATAGAGCAAAGCTTCAAAGTACTAAATTGTGTGTTTTTTTGAGCTAAATCCAATGGTCCAAATAAAAATTTAAAATTTTTTAAAATTACATATGAAAAATGCAAAAAACCCATTTTTTGGGTACAAAACCCCCCAAAACTACCCCTTCCGATAGGTCGATATGTCTGGTTTACGAACTCATCCGAATAAACGTAGGATTACACATCTCTACCAAATTTGGTGTCGATCGGACCATTTTTACGAGAGTTATCGTGTCTAGGGACACATATATACATATATATATACATATATATATATATATACATATATATATATATACATATATATATATACATATATATATATATATATATATATATATAAATTTCAATGACTATTATTTTTGGTCTCTGGGCACCTCAAAACGAAAAAGTAACATGGTCCCGGGCTTAGGTCTTACCATGAGACCTACGGTAATAGCTTATTCCCTATGGGAAATTCGCTAAAAAGGAGACATAAATAAATTAACCCCAGGCTATGTTCTTAAAGTAAACATTAATATAAAATTCAACTAATATTGTGCCATGGTGGTAGTCATGTAAAAAACATTTTGGAATCAGGGATGACTAAACTATCATTACAAATAAATATTCTAATTTAAGTACTAACTTAAAAGCAATAATCTCTCAATTTTATATTATGTATGTGGTAAAAATATATCCAAGGAAGAATAATTTAAACAATAAATCAATATTTTTTATAAATTGAACAGTAAGACTAACGTATTCCCTTTAGTAAGATTAACTTT
Source organism: Neoaliturus tenellus (assembly GCA_030545055.2). Taxonomy (NCBI): domain Eukaryota; kingdom Metazoa; phylum Arthropoda; class Insecta; order Hemiptera; family Cicadellidae; genus Neoaliturus; species Neoaliturus tenellus. The sequence continues at coordinate 228,077,148 of CM061531.1, forward strand.
TTTTTTATTTTAAAAAAGCATGAAAGTTAAAAAATTTACGAATGAACGAATTTAAAGTATTTAAATACTTTCTCTTTGATTATTAAACAAATTATTGTTCTCAAAGGAAATCCAGAGTGGTTAGCAAGATAAAATGTAATCAACACAACATGAAGAAATCGAACTAAATTATTGATCAACACTAAACCAACTGTAAGTAGAGAAAGTAAAATGACCTTACATTTACTGACACACTCAAGTTGTTCATTTCACATCCTTCAAGTACTGTAAAGCAGAACGGCAAAGCCGCAGCCCAGCGTTCACATGCTTGTCAGATCAGATCTGAAGGAAAGATAACAAACCATAGACAGCCAGCACCAACAGTTGAACCATTTGTCTGCATCGACTGGCCAGATAAAATAAATGATCATAGACATAAACGAGTGACACACATTGTCGTGAGTGAGAGGGAAATAAAAAAGCGAATGTTTTCTTTCCGCTGGGTGTTAGCTAGTGGGCAAACGTTCCCAGTGAGTTGGCGTTTTGGGCTTCATTTGTCATCGCTGACACAAGATCCCGGGGGACTCGAGGAATGTGTGGACACCTCCGAGGACTCTGGCCTCTCCTGGAGTCACGGGGATGGGGATGAGTCCTGAGGGACATCCTCGAGGTATACTGTAAAAGTGTTTTGCACAGGGAAACTAACTTCCGAATCTTGCGGAATTATGGAGGACCTGGAAAATGAGGATACCTCCACTTCTTTTGGACCCTCCAGGAAGTACGTATGGGATGTAAAAGAAGTACCGAGACAAGTCCTAAGAAGAAATGGTATTGTTTTCATAAGGAACTGTAGACTTTGATTCCTGGAACTCTTTGATAGTTAACGGCGCATAGATTAAATAAGGCATGAGGAATTGTAAGGTCGTCGTTAGTGCATTTATTATTTTCAAGGGTCATGGGGAATATGAAATTATAAGTTACTCACGCCAATTATAAGTTATATTTGTGTGGTTTGAAACATTGTGATATATTTCTCAGATAATTTTGAGTTATGTACCCTTACCAACACCTTAAAACATTTTTAAATTTGGTAAATTCGAAGAAATGTGTGGACATCTTTACTGTATTAAAATCTTTTTGGGGTTATGAAATTATTCCGTTTGTTTTCATAACATTACAAGAAAATTTAACTCCCAGAAGAATGTTCTGGACATGTTCGCTTGCCTTTGGCTCCTACAAATGCCTTTTAAGGTATTAAGGAGTCCTTGGAGAAGTCCTGAAAGAGTTCATAAAATGATACAGTAACATTGTTTGTATGCAGATTTACAAATAATTGAAAATTAATGTAATTCGTAGACATCTTAAACTCTTACGAATATGGGCGAATCTCACAAATAAAAAAAAAATAAAAAAACTATTGAAAGATGTTTTAAGTGCCCCGGAAGAACACAGTATATGAAGTTTTTGCATGGATAACTTTAAAGGGAGACTATAATACTGAATGTGCAATGCTCGTAATACCACTAATGTTGCGTCTTCAAGAGTCCCAGAACGTAGAGCGCTAAATATTTTTCTGGCCTTGAATTTTAATGAGCCTAGGAGTTCATATAAGCTTTTACACACCAGCTTTGTTCTTTGTACTTTTAAATGGTTTTGACCTAATGTTTAAATTCTTAGCATGTTATTTTCCTGGCTAACTGACTATTGTTTGGAAAGATAACGAGATAAGGACACGTTGAATATAGCCTCACATACTAATATAAACTTAAAAACAATTTACATTTTTAAAAATTTTCTTAGTAAAAAAGATGTAAGAATAAAAAAAAAACAACAAAGAAAATTCTATAACAATCTCAGGTACATCGTATTTAGACATCTAGCGGGTATATTTTCTCATATTAAGCTCAAAATATTTACAAAAGCCCTAAACTTTTCTTAATATATCTTTAGCCAGATAGCAGCACAAAAACGTCATTAAAAACGTGAATTCAGCGAAGTCATAATCTGTAATAACCAAAGAACGATAATTCTCTATAGAATGTTATATTAATCAGCTTTGTAACAAACATGCTACTTTAATTAATAGTATCAAAACAGGTATAATTATAAGAACCATTACTTGCCTGTGACGCGACTATTATTATTACACATTAACGCATGATTAATGTTATTTTGAACCAACGCTAGATTTTGCATAATAGCTTCCCTGAAAACCATACTTTCAAACAAATCTCAGGGAGCTACCTAAAGTTAAAAACATTGAAATGAAATAACCATGTATTTGTATACAAAAAATAAACCTATATGCTTGACATTTTCGTAAATTTCGTTACAGTGCTAATTCTTCTTAGTCAAGAAACTAAATCATAACCTAACATGCGAAATAGTTTAAACATTTTTTCTTTATTGTCATGCAACTAAATTTTTAATGGTAACCTATACCAGAAGTCAGCTTTTACACTAGAAAATTCCCAAACATATATTTAAACATTTTCAGACAAAAAGAACCATAAATAACCGATATTTTCACGGTCCTCCAGTTTTATGGGACGCCACGACGGCTTAAGAGGGAAATAAAAAGGTATAGAAGGATTACATGGCTATCTGTTATCCGGGAAGAAAAGAGGAGCAACAGATAGAAGACAGTGTAGCGAAGGGCGGAATAAACGGTGGGACCGACGGGCGCGGCCGCGGGACAATGCTGGGGACAGGTTATGATGGATGTGGAACAGCACCCCCGTGTGCAACCTTCGGGGCGCGAGCACCAAGGTGCTACGGTGCCACCACTTCACGCTGCCTCCACAGCGTCCAGGGTGTACACGATATAATCAGTTTCTGTCTTTATTTTAGTAATTATCGAACTGCAATCACTAGTGTGTACTATTTTGTAATACAGTATTACCTTAGCTTAGACGGGTTGTATAAAAACATCCTGTGCGTTTTACAATGGAAAGCCTGACTTTGCTAAAACATCAAATGAGTAATGAAATTAATACCCCCGTCGCAGCTGACCTGCGTACTCAGCGAATTTCCAATGGAATTTCAGATTATTTACTTTCCCCATAAAAAAAACACCATAGGATCGAGTATGTAGGTTTTCTGCCATTGGGTGTTGTTAGAAAATCTAAGTTAATCAATAATCGGTGAATGTAAACACAAAATTGTATCAAACTCTGGCAATTTTTTATTTTCCCCATAAACCCCATGGGGGTGAGTATGTAGGTTTGCCGCCATATGGGTTTTGTAAGCAAGTATAAGTTAATCCTTATATAGATAATGTACATACCAAATTTGATTAAGTTATGTCAATAAATAAGCAAGATATAGGGTTTTCTTGATTTCCCATAAGAATAACATGGAAAACACATTTTTTGATTTGCCCCGTAACCAGTTATGCTATGATAAAAATTCAAAATACCAATTTGTTTGTTTTTTTAAGCTCCTTTAAATGGTTTCAGTTAAAATTGACCAATTTTAAAAATTGAGGTCCAAAAATGCTAAAAACTCATTTTTGACCCCTTTGAAACCCCATAAAACCCTGTTCCCATAACCCGACAATGCTGATTCGCGAACTCATGAAAATAGACCTGGTCTTACAACTCCATACCAAATTTCATCAAAATCGGAGGTCCCCTTCAAAAGTTATCAGTACCACGGACACATAGATAGATAGATAGATATATAGATATATAGATAGATATATATATATACATATATATGAAAATGAACGAATGGTGTTTTTGGCTTCTGGGGACCTCAAAATGAAAAAGTAAAGTGGTCCCGGACTTAGGTCTTACCATGGCTACTACCGTAATAGCGTATTCCCTATAGGGAAATTCGCTAAAACGGAGGAAAATAAAGAATGAGAAACAGAAATGCCTCCATTGCCATCCTTAGGGCTGGCCAAGCAATTTCTCGTTCCACTCTCTACCTCCATTTCTATTCTTCAGGTTTGATTGAAATACAAAACTCTACAATTTTAACCTATTTATATCTATCATAAAACATAAAACTATAAATTTAATTGCTTTCAATAAAATTTAACATGTAAATATGCAATAAGGTAAAAACATATCGCGATTATACTCCCAATAATGTAAATGTTTGTATGAGGGACATACGGTTAGGTATTTAAACTTTTAAAAAACAAATTCCTGTAGTCCTAAGTTTGTTACAGTTTTTGAATTGCAGGAAAACATGTAAATTAATTTATGAGAAAACAACTGTAGCTTAGACTATAAAGAAACAACAACAAAACTGATTAATAGAATATATTAAGTTTAACACACCAATAACACCAGTCTGCCACGTTAAATTTTGGTCTTTATGATCCGGCTGGAAGCCGTAGGATAGGGTAAAAATGGAAAGGGGAACCGGAATGGCAGGTGCGGACTTTCATGGTGTTATGGCGGCCGCCCTAGGCTCTGGTGCGGAGTTTCATCGTTTTTATAGCGAATAAGAACTGGTGCGGAGTTCCGTGGTCCCGGTTAAGTTATATCAGAACGCTCCTGATTTATAATCTAGATTATAGAATCTACATTTTTCAACTCGTTCAATTTCCAACCAACCAGTACGGACGACTGACGAATGGAAACTCATTCGTTCTTTTCAAAACGAACAAAGTGGCGCCACTTAAACCACTTCCTGGTCGGAACTATTAGCTTCGCGGAGACAGTGGCTCGCATGTGAAGTATGCCGGCATTGTACATTCCCAGGCGCCCGCTGGTGACGCTAGTGTCGCGATAACTCCCATATTCTGGGTCGGCGCGGCGACGAATGCTTGTCACCGATGATGTACGGTCCTGCGCCCGTGACGACCGCACGGACAAAGATCGCCTATGCATATGTATACCGGAGATGCGTTTGTAACCTTCTCAATTTGTCGTGGCGGTGCCTTTGTGCCCTGTTTACCCGAGTGCTAGAAAGTGGCGGTGACTTGCGCCACGCTGTTTTGATACCAGAGGTGCGAGTAACGCGCCGCTTTGACGTCACTCCCTCTCCCTTCACCCGCCGCCATTTTGACGAGACTCAATCACGACTTGTTTTGGAATAATATTGGTTTTTTATAACGGCGCGAAGATAAGCGGTTCTCGAGAATGTACACAAAACCGTTTATGGTATGTTTGAAAATTCAGGTAATGTTGCTACTTCTACGTAATTTTAATTTTCTTATTGCAATTTATTTACATATTTTTATTACAATTTAGAAATTGAAATTGAATATAACATTGTAATTATTACATGGTAAAAGGAACTGTCCCAGAGCAACTTTAAAATTAGTTTATACCAATTTCAAAATGCTTATTCCATGAAGATTGACTAATTTCTTTATAATAATTTCTTTAAAAGAGGCATATGAACTACACCTAAGTCATTAGGATTTTTCCTGTACTGTTACATGAAAATAAAACAAGGTTGACATTGTGTACATAAATTAAGTTGTCATGACATTTTATACGTCCTTTTGTTGTCCATACTTTGAATAATTTCCCTTCCTCATGATCTGTTTTTGTTCTAGTCAGTGGGGGGTTGATTAAATCTGGAGGGCATGAAAACCCTCAGATTAAGAAAATGAGAGGTTGGTTGACTAGTTAGAGGGCAGAACAGAGCCTGTTTGAGTCTGAAAATCAATTGTCTCATGATCACGGGAGTTGGCCCTCAGAGTAGTCGACTGACCCCCTGTTGTTGTCCATTTCTCTCCCTTTCCCATCCTTACTGCGACTTGTCAAAAATGCACAATGGAGGCATACATGCTTAGTGGGTAGGCCTGGGTCCTCCAATCCACCAGTAAACACCACATAGTAAAAGAAGAAGAAAATTTCACTAAACTATCTGATTTTATTCGAGCTGAAATTTAATCACTATTATAGGTTGAGTGGCTCACTATCAACTCACCAAGTGTGTACATTAAATAGTTAGAGGGCACTCAATTCTTTTGAAAATATTAATGTGAAATATTCAATTGCTCAAATAAACTATATTGTTTTAAATACCGGTATCATAAATCACTTTTGCATTTACGTAATAGTTACCGTGAGTATTAGTTATACGAGCATTTCCTTAACTTCTCATTATTTCTATCAGCACAATGGGCGTAAACTAAACCGCTTGTTGGTTCGGGTATGCGGGGACGAAAGTTCCAAACCACTACCAACGCTCAAAGCGACAATGCGGTTTCTCTTTCTAACATCTGCACACGGTGTAGGTCATCCCTTGCACCAGTTTATAGGGATTACATTGCTCTACTAAAGCTCCTTTGTTTTTGAATTGTAAATATATTTGAAACCGATGCATTGTGCATTATCAAGTCATAACTAAACTATTACTTTTAATAAACTATTACTTCCCTAAGAGCTAATTACTTAAGACAAATTAATGTACTATACATATGTAGGCCTATTTTTTCCCTTCAAAAACATGTCTATGCTCTTATGTGGATTATGTTAACTTCCATGAAAATTCATGAATATGCTACTTATAAGCCTCGCCACGTAGCTTGACGAATGAATTTGCATTACTATTCAGTTAAATTATTGGATAATAAGCTGTTCCATGAAAATTGACATGTAACTTGATCTCGATTTTTTTTAAAGTACCCCCTCTCCCAATAGTCCAGGCTCTGGACAGGTTGAGCATGCACTAAAAGTCTAACGAAATTTGACTTTTGATTATTGTTGGGAACATTTAGTAGATGTAAAAAATCGATGTTGCCACATTTCCAGAGTGGGCACAATACGGGGGACGCCCCCTAGAGGAAGTCGAAGAGGGAACTGTATTGGCCTATGTCAGGTTATATATAATTTTAAAGGTCTTTGAATGTAGATTAAAATACCACAAACCCGATCTATAAAGGTTGAATATAACGCGAGTTATTGCGTTTTGAAATTTCGGTCAAATCCTTTCATGCAAAATTTGACTGGCTGCCATTTCTGGCTCAGACGTTCTTTTGATGTCGAGTTGGCAACATTGTTTTCAACTCTATTTAAATTCTATCTATCTCCTCTTTATAAATATCCTGAAAATAAAGTTAAATGTTTTATTTTAAGTCTTCATGTGCCGTCTTCAATTGCTGTCCAAAATATTATGATTGCAGTAGGATTTTCAGCTCGATTGGGAACAACCCATGAAATCTTGTATGAAATATTTAACGTGTGCTTTAGGATCATGTTTAACAGAAAGCAATGCCGCAAATCCGACCTTAAATTAACGCTCGAGTCAGAAATGGCAGGTAGTCAAACTTTGCATAAAAAGCATTTTGCCGAAATTTCAAAACGCAATAACTCGCGTTATATTCTACCTTTGGTGATCGGGTTTGTGGCATTCGAATCTACATTCAAAGACCTTTAAAATGATATACAACATGACATAGGCCAATACAGTTTCCTCTACGACTTCCTCTAGAGGCCGTCCCCCGTGTTTATTTATTTATTTATTTATTTATTTACATGCTACATAACAGGCAATGCCCAATTACAATGCAGCAGTTCAACAAACTATACAAAACATTGGAATGACAACAATAAACTTAATAACTTATGAAAAATCCAAGTCCAGGTACACAATTTACCACAGTCCAAAATATAGCTTGGCTCAACCAAAAATTGTCTCTTAATACTAACAAGATTCCATAATAATCATAAGGCTAATAACAATCCAACAGGAACAAATAAAATCTTTGAAAAATGCAACAGAAACACTAGGCTAACATAAAATAAACAAGTATTATACATTAGACAAGTCAAAAACTAGGAATTTACATTTAAAGTACTGTATAACCAAATTCAAAGGAACAAATTAAATAAGAACAACCTTTATTATTGAACTGACCTACACAATAGACTGTTACACTTACAAGATCTATTAAAGAAAACAGGCACATACAGATTTATTTTGGATAAACAAAAAGGATCGTCAACCTCTCCTCTGAGTAATTTGAACAAAAAAATTAAATAAGATAATTTCCTTCTTTGCTCGAGGCTCTCCATCCCAAAAATAGCAAGCAACTCTTTATAAGAAATATCATATGTAAAAATTCCAGTTAATTTGTAATATAAAAATCTCAGGAACTTCTTTTGTACTCTCTCAATCATTTCAATATAAATATTGAAGTAAGGACTCCAGATGATGGCAGAAAATTCAAGATTGGATCTTACTAGTGAGAAATACAAAGTTTTTAAAGTTGCAAGTGAGTTAAAATTAATTGACTGCTTCATAATAAATCCTAAATTTCTATAAGCTTTGTTTACACATGTAATTATATGTTGATTGAAACTCAATGTAGTATTTAATAAAAGTCCCAAATCCCTAAATTCCTCTACCCTCTTGAGTATATGGCCACCGATAACATAATTCCCGATAATAGGGAATTTCTTCTTTGAAAATGTCATAACCTTACACTTTGCAGTGTTGAAAGAAAGTTTGTTACTTTCACACCAAGTAACAATTGCATTTAAATCATTTTGTAAGCTATCTAAACAGTTTATATTACGAATTACTTTAAAGAGTTTGATATCATCGGCATACAACAGTATTTTTGAGTTACTCACACAATCCACCACACCATTAATGAAAAGATTAAAAAGACAAGGGCCAAGGTTTGAACCTTGAGGGACGCCTGATGTAACTGTATATTCCTTTGAGCAAACCCCCTTATAAGTGACATATTGCAATCTATTGCTAAAGTAATTTCTGAAAAAATCCACTAAATCTGATGAAAATCCCAAGGAGTGCATTTTATGTAAAAGAATTGAATGATCTACTCTGTCGAATGCCTTAGAAAGATCTGTAAAAATTACATCAACCTGAGAATTGTTCTCTAAGTTGTCGGAAACATATTCAGTGAAATTGAGCATATTTGTTGTAATTGATTTCCTAGGTAAAAACCCATGTTGTTTTTCAGACATCAGGGTTTTGGAGAAAAACATAATTTTTCTGCAAAGTAAAATCTCAAATATTTTAGCAGGTGTTGAAAGAATGGCTACTGGTCTATAATTTTTTATCAGATTTGGGTTGTCATTTTTAAAAATAGGTGTTACTTTTGTTAATTTAAACTTATCTGGAAAAATATTTTTCTGTAAACAAAGATTGAAAATGATGAGAAGTGGCTTCACAAAATAATCTTGACACCCTTTAAAAATGTATGAAGGAATTTTATCCGGTCCCGCAGACCTTTTGGAACTTAAATGCTTTATTGCTTGTGCAACTTCAGCCTCTGTGAATTCATTTATTATTAAAATATTGGACGGCTGTCCAGTGCCAGGGTCATTTACCTTATTTGCTACGGAAGAAGGAGTGAATGTTGACTTAAAATGAGCAGCAAAAGCCTCCGCAATCTCATTATTCCCCTTAAAAATTACATTTCCATCAGACATATCACTGTTGGCGTTTTTGTGTTTCCTAGTATTTTTTACAAAATCCCAAAATTTCCTCGGATCAGTATTAATACTACTCTCCATTGAGGCCAAAAAATTTCTGTGCTCCACCTTGATCGTATCTTTTACAACAGCTCTAAGTCTCTTAAACTCATTTAAGTATAATTCTATTTTTGTCTTTTTGTGTTTTTTCCTTACTTTATTTTTCTGCTTAATTAATCCTATCAAGACTCTACTATACCAAACAGGATATTGAGATGGTTTGTTACTACGCTTTGGACACCATACATCAAATATATTATATATTTTATCATAAAAAGCCCTAACAGCCAAGTTGGGATCACTATATTGAAGTAAAAAAGACCAATCAATATTTCTAATACTATTGTACAAATTGAAAAAATCAGTCCTTTTAAAATTATACTCAATTAAAAAACTGTTATTAGTTTCCTTTGTTGTCCACTTATTTCCTAAACAACTAATATCAGCCTCAAGAGTTAAAGCAGGATGATAAGCATCCTCAGGTACCAGTGGATCACTACAATTAGTTGCCAAACCTAAATAAGGTAAGTTTGAAATAACTAAATCCAAAGTTCTACCCTGATGATTGGGCACAAAGTTGTGTAGTGAAAGATTTCCTAAATTCAAAAAACTATTAAGCTCCCTCAGAAAATTGTCACCTCTTCCCATATCTTCATGCGGTGTAACTTTAAGATTAAAATCCCCAAATATACAAATTCTTGGATATGATAAATTACTTAGTTCTTCAACAAAATCAAAGAAATTAGTGTAAACATCTAGCTTTGAATTACAGTAAAAATAAACCACCCCCACTAAAAATGAAAGACCCTTCCCGTTGCTAACTTTAACCCAAACCATCTCATCCTGACGCTGAAAGAAAACTTGTTCTGAGTGTAAATTGTTGTGAATGGCCAAAAGTACTCCCCCACCCCTTCCCATTCCAGTTTCCTCTCTATTCCTGTCTCTTCTAAAAACACTATAATCATTGCTAAAAATTTCACCATTATCTATTCCTGGCACTAACCAAGTTTCAGTCAAAGCTACAATGTCATAATCAGAGGACAAAATATTACTTTTAAACAATGCAGTTTTGTTGTGCCCATTCTGGAATTGTGGCAACATCGGTTTATTACATCTACTAAATGTCCTCAACAATAATCCAAAGTCAAATTTTGTTAGACTTTCGTGCATGCTCAACCTGTTCAGAGCCTGGACTACAACAGCTGCTCTTCCCTCGCCCATCCCAGTCGTTTTTGGCCATTCGTCAAATTATGTAGCGAAAGTTATACATATTGAGCTAAATCAGATTTTTTCATAAAACCTAATTAGTTAGGCAAATAATGTCTTTTCTTATGTTCAAAACAAAATTTGTAGTTGATCAATTTTAAGAGTTAGTGAAAACTGAAAACTAAACAGGGAACGGACGGAAGGATCGAGAGGTTTATGTATAGTAATGCGACTGTTCGGGACAACATTATCATTTTGTCTTGGAAAATCAATTTTTGTACAAAACTTGTAAAGCTTAAGGCGAAGTAGCTTATGCGTTACTATTACCTACCACAAAAGTGTTTTATAATATCTTTGAAATTAAAAAAACAAAAGTCATGTCTTTTCAATTTATGAAAAAAAAACAGTGGGAAGAAAGACTTACTTCGCATAGTCAGCCTTGCAGTAGACGGAGTCGTCCTTGATGAAGCAGGAAGGTTGTCGATCCAATGCGAGCTGGCAGACGCAGCAGCGAAGACAGTGGGCGTGCCAGGACCTGCCGCTGACCTGCAGAAGGTACTTGTCGGTGATGGGCTCCGAGCACGCGGCACACATCCGCTGCTCCGTCTGGAACAGGAGGAGCTGGTCAGGGGGCGAGAAGAAGAGGCAGGGGTGGAGGAGAGCGAAGACAGTGGGCGTGCCAGGACCTGCCGCTGACCTGCAGAAGGTACTTGTCGGTGATGGGCTCCGAGCACGCGGCGCACATCCGCTGCTCCGTCTGGAACAGGAGGAGCTGGTCAGGGGGCGAGAAGAAGAGGCAGGGGTGGAGGAGAGCGAAGACAGTGGGCGTGCCAGGACCTGCCGCTGACCTGCAGAAGGTACTTGTCGGTGATGGGCTCCGAGCACGCGGCGCACATCCGCTGCTCCGTCTGGAACAGGAGGAGCTGGTCAGGGGGCGAGAAGAAGAGGCAGGGGTGGAGGAGAGCGAAGACAGTGGGCGTGCCAGGACCTGCCGCTGACCTGCAGAAGGTACTTGTCGGTGATGGGCTCCGAGCACGCGGCGCACATCCGCTGCTCCGTCTGGAATAGGAGGAGCTGGTCAGGGGGCGAGAAGAAGAGGCAGGGGTGGAGGAGAGCGAAGACAGTGGGCGTGCCAAGACCTGCCGCTGACCTGCAGAAGGTACTTGTCGGTGATGGGCTCCGAGCACGCGGCGCACATCCGCTGCTCCGTCTGGAACAGGAGGAGCTGGTCAGGGGGCGAGAAGAAGAGGCAGGGGTGGAGGAGAGAAGAAAAATGTGCATTGGACCAGGACAAGCAGAGTGAGAAGTGGTAAAGGTGGAGGGAGAAGAATTATTATTTCGCTAGGGGGAGTTTTACAATGAGAATGAAAAGTTTTAAGAAAAATAAAATAATGTGTGGTCGAGATAAATAAGCTGAAAAGGAGAAGTATGATACAGGAGAAGGAGGTGTCAGAGGAGGCGGGGGAGAGAGAAGTCGGATATGAAAAGAAAACTAATGGAGGTAGAAAGGAGTAAAAGAAGAAGGAAAATAAAGAAATCCAGGACGGGGAGGAGTGAAAGAAATCTACAAAGCATGAAGGATCAGGAGAATGAATTCATTGCATGAGAAGACGAGAACGAGCGTGGCTAAGTAAATAAGGAAAAAAAGGGTGTGACGAGCAACAAATCAGTTGCTACAAAAAATTCTATGGAAACAGGGGTAGGAGACTTTAAAACTTACATTAGGAAGAAACATCACATTCTGGGTTTACAAAAATGAAGTTAAAGGTATAAAAAACACAGAAAAGGAGCTTTCAGCAAGTTGGAAAATCCCAACAATTTTTAAGGAAGGCATGTCTTTTGAAGATAATTGTCTATTTCAAAAGCAGCTATCAGATTACTATTCCTGGTGGAAAAATTAAAACGTTTGAAAATCAGAGACCAAGTGTTTTTTCAGTGATCCGTTGATGAAGGGATAAGTTAAGACATATTGTTACAAAAAAGGAGCCTTACACTAATATTTAAGAATACTTTACCAACCGCGTTAATCCCGGCAGCGGTTCTCGATTCGCCCGCGGAGAGGTTGCTATAGGCTACTCTCCCCGGAGGACCGGGCCACCGAGCCTCCGGTAGGCGCGTACCGAAGGTCACCGGAGGACCATTACTCATTTGGCGGTGAAGCAATTAGCCCCGGCAGCGCGATCTGACGAGATACGCTGCAACTACAAATCACCAAGCGACCGTATACTACTGTGCTTCTATTTACATTTGCTCGGCCGCATGATGGAGTGAAATGGCTTATGGGGTTTGTAAATTAATTGTATACATAGTGGTTTAGCTGAGTAATGTGAATGAGGTGGCGAGAGTCTATATCGTTTCTAGGATGTTGTTATCTTAGCATGTTGAACATAAATCGCAAATTCATCTTGCGGGTATTCTCAGTACGTTAAGGATAAGTAGGAAATGCTGGAGTCACAGTCATGATGATTCCAAAACGATAGATAAGGGAAATTCAAAAAGTTTATAAAATTCCATATATTATTGGAAAGAAGGTCTTTGGGTACACCTTAAAGGGACAAACCAGTCACAAACCTGTTGTATTTGTATGGTGATAAAACTTTGTAATCAAGGGCTGGTAAATGATTTACATGTGTATTAGTATTTTTTTTTTTTTCTTAAAATGGGTTAGCAGAAACGTCAGATAACTCAATAAATTATGGTTCGTCATCAGCATCTCTTCTTATTTCTATAAGGGTTTCGTCTGTTACGTCCCTCTTTCTCTCGACCTACTGAACCGATTTTTAAGATTGAGGTGTCATTTTAAAGCTTAGGATATAGCGCAGTGACGAATCGTAATCAAAAAGGTCATATCGTTTCGGGCTTCGACCCCCTCGCCTTTGATTTATTTCTAGAGGGCGCTTTAAATGTTGACCAACTTTTATTGCAAGTTCTTTAATATGAATTGTAATTTAACAGCTGATTACCTTCAGATGAATTTTAAAAGCCAGATAGTAAACAACAATAGATCTCTGTCACTTCATAACAATGTTCATAATCAACATTCACGTACTGTAGGCGAGTTTCATTCATACAGAATCATAAAATGCGCAATTTGCGCACGGGCTACCTCGTAAAATTTAAAATTCCATAGAAAATGACAGCGATATTGTGTTTTTATTTGATTTTTTATTTCGCCACTAGTTTGAAGGTAACAACTAGTTGTTTTACATTGTTAAATTGATCGGTGGACGTTACAGTTCTCTAACAAAATGGGTCCATCAAAGAAAAACTACTTTTTAAAGAAAAACTAATACAGCGATTATTTGAAGAGATTTAGAGCCAATGTAGTCTTTGACAGCTTTTTGACAGGTGCTCGAGGGACAAGGAGCAAGGGCATTACACAGATAACCGAACTCAGTTTGATGAATACATAAACTGCTGACACCCACGCCGTGCGGCGCTCCTTCGTGCGGGTCAGGATCTACTCTAAACTCCTAAATTTTAAGAAGACAGATTTACAGCGAGGAAGTCGATGGGGCAGGGTTTAGTGCTTCCACTGAAAATATATAGCGTATTCATAACCAAATAGGCTACTTTGATGTCAAGCTTTTTATAACTTTTCAAGTTTTGTGCTCAGTTTTTCTTGCGGTGGTTGATAAATGTCTGATAGAGTGTCCACAGTATTTTTTTCCTGAAAAGAAACGACCAATAGTAATTTTCTGATGAATAATTTTACATGAAGTGGTCTGGTATTTTGTGTGTTTTTCTTGATCGATATTACACTTTTAGTCTATTCCCGACATACGACAGGCCGCGGCGCCACACCGTCCACGTATCAAACAGTAGGCCTACAACGCTGTGACAGAGGGTCCGATTAAGATTTTTATGCTTTTGTTTTATGTTGTATATTGCGTCGAAACTTTTGACATGCCTACAGGCCTACCATTCTATAGACTTACGTGAATATACTTTTCCATAGCATAGGCGTGTTTGAAACTAATCCACGGTGGTACGATCTTCCACGGCAAACATGAAGTACTACTTACTTACTTACTTACTTATGACTTACTAGTGTCATATGATATGATCGGTAAATCAGTCCTACCACTGCTCTTGCATGAAGCATTGTATTATGAAGGTATTTATTTGTTCTTTGTTGTAATATGTTTTGCAACACTGTAAAACTAGATGAATAGTTACAACATTGGATGCAGGGAACATGAAACTTTGATGCTGTGAACATGAAACTCTCTTAATTTTGATATAAAACCAATGCACTGGATGAAAAGTCTATTCGCGTTAGTGTATAGTCAATTTCAAAACTGTAGGCAAGATAATTTCTTAAGATCTGAAGATGCCAGCTTGAACTGCCAAAGCATCGTCGATTGTTGGATCCAATTTTATCAAATGAGGTATATACGATAAAACTAAAAACATACGTATAACAACATGTTATAGTTTTATGGTCTATACAGTTACGTTAATCTTTCGTAAACAGTTTAGATAAGAACGATTTACAAATTAATTTCTTAATTTGTTGTATTCAATAAACCTTACACGCTAATTACGGATCGCGATATTTGGACTGTGATCCTGGATCACGATATGGATGAAATGTGTGTGTAGTGTCAAATATTTATGTATGATCCATATTGACTGTGTAAGGTATTTATCACGATCCAGATCATTATCCGTACTGATCGTGTAAGATCCGCAAATGAGGTTTCAGAGCTAAACTAACATTTAAAATATTCCTTGTGAAAAACACCATCAAGTTTGAAAACCAACACCGCAACTAATCTAACTAAGACGTATCTATCGAGAGAAACTGCGAGGATGATTAAGTTCTCCCATCCAGAACTACCAAAGGTCAGAGGAAGAGGTCGACGCGCAGGACGGGTTGAGATGTTGTTCTGGATCGACGGAAGGTCAGAATTCAATCAGGAAGTTTGGCAATTCAATTACAAGAACATGACAGGTGTTCTGGGCCGCATCGTAAATCACGGCAACATGGGGCAGATCCATCATCCCACGGTGAGAGCAGAGACGCGGCGATGGGTCCTGATAGCGTTCAGCTCCACAAGATGAATTGGTCCAACTATTCCATTTTGTCAGCCGGTTTCCTCCCGATTGTGAGAAAGACTTTTAAAACAACAAATAACTTGTCCACCATAGTAAGGTGATTTTTCTGGTTAATTTAACTGAAGTGAACTTGTTTTTGCTGTATCATACACGGCGAGACCTAAGCCGAAATAAAAACAGAATCGTTGGAATAGTGGTGTATTTCTTCCTCAGTTTGACACATCATGCAAAGGTGACCTAGACAGGTTACTTTATAGAGTACATTTTATTTTATGAAAGTTTAAAGGATAGAGTTGGTAGTGAAAGAGGTTTGATTTTCCTTGCTACTATAATTATTATTTATTGCTTTTGGTCTTTAATTTTGTTTTCCCCCATCCAACATAATCATTTTGAGGAACTTCGATCTTTTACAGGTTTCATCCAATTATAACGTTTAAAGTGTTATTTTCGGATCCGTAAGCGGTAAGGCTCTAGAATAAAAGAACTGTTGCGAACGATCAAAAAGGATTCCAGAATTAAGGGTGCGCTCTACCCATCTGCCGCGCGCGGATGCAAGGGTTTAGAATCTCCGTGTTTGTCACCCCAGTTGTAAACCGATTTAAAATATTTTGGTGTCATTCTTTTCGTAATATAATTTTGTACTCCGCTATCCTCTTAAAATTTCGATATTAATTTAAATTACTAAGCAGGGTGCTTGCTAATAATGTTGAAATAAGCGTTTTTGTATCAAGTTTTAACGTATTAAAAACAATTTTTTAAGAAAAAATAAGACGATACACGAGTACAATATAATCTTAAAAACAAGAATCTGCAATAAGGTTGGTAAAAAGTTTATAGATAACGATGCAAGAAGGGAGATGCGAAAGGTCTGCAATTTCAAAAACATCGTTATTAGACCACCGATAGATTTCGCACTGATACCAAAAAAAGCATTAAAGTAACAAAATTTAAAATCACCCGTCATATATTTTGCAAAATGTGAGTTTCCGCGTATAGCGGCAGTTAACAGTCTCGCTCGACGATTTTGACGCCGAGGTAGAGCGCACCCTTAAATTACTTGACGTGTGTGAATACTATCGCTTAGTGAGATAAACAGTTTACGGGTTTGCGATTACCCCACTAACATTTTACCATGACGCCCCAGAATAACGTATCCCAAAACTGAAAACCCTTTAAAAATCCTCCCCGTGATCGAAGGAATTCGAATCATCTTATATCACACCTATAGGCCAAGGACCAAAGAAAAACAGAACTCCCTTTAACCCGTACCGCCGATAAAGCCATCCGTCTGTCCATGAGTCACTCCTGTTGTTTATGGAATTTGATCGATCCGGATAAAAAACGTGTCGGCCTCGCTCAGACGGTTCTGCCGGTCATGGAAGGGTTCCGGGTGCGAACACCGGACCGGCATATTTATCCGACCGGTGTCATAAATATCCGGGCGACTGGAACATATGTCGGTTGTAATGACACCGGTGGGGTTGTAGCTCACGGGGTTTTCATCGTGGTGCTCGCCCGCTAGGGCTCGCGACGATCGCCGGCTCCCCGCCGCGTCGGCCGCCGGTCCTCTCCTCATATCGATACTAGTCCGCGCCGGATTTATACGTATTATTATTTATAACATACTTAAAATTCCAAGACTTTCGCAGTACGGACCTCACGGGAAGCGCCTCATGCTGGTTCCCTAACGTGTTGGAATCTGGAGGTGATTTATAATGTAATCGTAAATTACGCGGAAGAAAATTCCTTGAAATGCGCTGCTGTAAAGTGGTCTTGTGGAAAAGTTTAAAGTTTGTTATGAAAGTTTTGGTCGTAAAACAAAGAACGGATTTTATATCTGAATCATTAATGTTGAACAGCTTCCCTTTTTACCGTCATAAAATACCTTACTATTACCATATACAAAAATTAATATAAACTTATAAGGAACCACAAGAATAATCTAGTCAATGCTGAAAGTCCCCAAAGTTTCTCAATTTATTTGCCTGGAAAGTAAGTTTTACAATATGGTATAGACTACTCTAAAAATAAAATATGTAAAAAATTGCATTTGTTTGTTGATTCAATTATTTTTTATACTTCATCTGTCTACGTTATTAATTAAGTTTTCATCCTGTTTACTTTTGAAATTCAATTTTAAATCTTTTTTATGTCATTATTAAATAAAATAAAACAAAAAGATAAACAATTTGGCAGCGTTTTAAATTGTGATACTTTTATTTAGTGAAAATTTTATAACAATCGTTTCTATGATGTATTAAATTTAAACACATCAAGCTACAACTGCTGTTTGAACAAATCTCTTTTATTTTACCTTCTTGAATGCCAGCGAACAACAAAGTAATGCTCCATATTCAGGGTGCGCCCGTGCTCTAGAGGCATTGTTATTAAATCCACTTAATCTTTGATGATAAAGACATGCGATCCTACAACTTTATGCCATACAAAATAGGCCATAACCGATTACTGAGCATCATTTGTAGCAGTCAATCCAGTAATCATTGATAAAAAAGGGCGCACCGAAACTGCGATCCAAAACCCAGGTAGACGCCGAAACTGCGATTCTTACCCCAAGGGCGACCCCAGGCAGACGCCGAAACTGCGATCCTGGCACGGAGGCCGCCGCCGGGACGATACTGACGATACTGCACGTAAGACGATACTGCTGCTCTTGCTCTCAAACTGAGAATGACTGATATATTTGTGAGGGAAAATAAAGAAGGAATGTACACCCTGAAAGTCTTCGTTTATTGGTCCAGGTTAAGAGTCATCTTCACCCCTTGGCCGGTAGCCTATTGTTGTGCAGTCGGCAATTTTAATGGTACGGTATTTCCCTGTTTCAGACGCCGTTTTCAGCCGATTTTCTTTAAACTTGTTAAGTGTTTAGTTGAATAGTTATATTAGGTCCCTCATACCTCGAAATTTTGAAAATTTAACAAATATTACAACAGGGGAATCAAATACCATGTTTTGCATTAAAAGCCGTATTAGTTAACATTGCCGACTGCGCAACAATGGGCTACTCGCCCAGGGGTGAAGATGACTCTTAAGGGGATGGTATGTGCGAGTTTAGTACAACTTGGAAGTCCCAGTTCATTGGCATTAGTTGAAAAGTGACTTCAGCGACACGTCGGACGGCGAAACATTCTAGAGCCATAAGCCTATACACCGAACGCTGGAATCCCCGCTGGACCCTCCGCTACCTGTTGGTGAGCCGTTATGCCAGGATCGCAGTTTCGGTTGTGGGATTAGCGAACCCTTTTGAGGATTAAAACTAGGATCGCAGTTTCGGTGCGCCGATGACAAACGAGGGGGCAACACAGGGACAACACAGGATCACAAGAGGGAAGGCGGAGACTCGAGCGGTGGGTTAGACCGAAGTTCATCTCCGTCGTTTGTCAAATGTACGCGCCGTGGAGAATCTCGATTTTAGCCACTGCCCACACGCGGACACCGTGTTTCCGGCATTAAGTTACTCGACCTTTGACCTTGACAGTCACAGTCACCCGTGGAAGATTACTCAAGACTAACTTACTGAGCCACCTTTGAATTACACGACAATCATTGATTTATTATGTTTTGTTCAGTTATTATAAGTTGGTTTGGTCTCCAAAAGGCTTTTATTTATCATCATGCAAGCACAATTTTTTAATTAATTGTATCCAAGAATTTAACACTATTTCACATTACAAGGAAAATGTCTTATTAAAAATGTAGATTTTTCACACAGTATATGGAAATAAATAAATATTTAGTAATTTTGACCTAAATATTGTATGATGACAAAGTGTTTTATATTCGATAGTATAAGAATTTGTTGATCCAAATAATAATAAATCGACATTTCTTGAATAGCGTTTATCATGTATAACAATAAGTTTATAAACATAAACAAGAATTGACGTAACCGACATAAAATCGCGCATAGTATATTTTCGAAAAATAAGTGGGATTGAAGGAATCATATAACCTTGAAAATCGCTTTTATTTCCCCGGTTTACCCAGATGACAAGGAAGATGAGAGTAGAGAGTGGCGGGTAGCTGGGGGGCGATGGGTGATTTCATTAACGAGACGTACACGAGAGCCACCAGCGACTGTGATGCATAATTCACACACCAGAGGTCTCCAGTGCTGCTCGCTGCCGTGTACAACCGTCTCTTATCGCTCTGATAACAATTTAAGACCATGTCTGCGTCCAAGGACCGTGGAAACGTAACATCTAGCCAATTAGCTTACTGCTTGACAACCTAGTGTTGAATGGGGATGTTATTCGACATAATCGGGTTTTGTGTTTATTTTTTTAAGCAATGGGATTCGGTATTTGAAATGGTCAATGCATTAATTGTACCTATTTTTCAGAAATTATTGTGAAATATTTAAGATCAGCATGAATAACAGGTATATGATTAGTTCAAAAAGTTATAAAAAATGCTATTGATTGAGAAAATTAACACTCGATTGTCAAGTGAATAATTAACCAGGCATCAGACACTGGTGAAAGATTTACTTAAATCTTGCTTATTAATTTTTTTGTTTTGCAGGTTTGTGAGAGTTCCATAAAAATCCCCCTTCAGTCATGTATAGCCTACCTTATACTTTAATACGAACCAAATTGAGTCGGTGTCTTACATAAAGTATATCAAAATTAAAAAGGATATTTTAAAGACTTGAAATTAATTTTAGACTGGGTAGTTTCTTAAATCCGTTACCAGTAAAAGTAGTGTAGTTTCTAAACCATCCAATACTACAAAAACAAAACACTAACAAAAGCTCACAACAGGAAACTTAGCAATTTCACAAATTCCACCGCGCCTTGGGATAAAAAGCCGGCACATATTAAATTATCTACCGAATTTATGGAAGCGGCGGATAGAGACGTGGTCAGTGGTTAAGGCAGTAAGATACTGCCGTGGGGGGAGAAGGGACGTAAAAAGTCGTGAGCAGCGGCGGTTATGATTTAGGGGTTGGGGCTAAACTGTCGTAAGAGAGTCGTCAAGAAGGTAGTTGATGTGCGCTGGCGACAGGCGGCGCGGGTGGCGCTTCCACCATTTACATATTTATAAACCGTGGGACACGGAATGGAGGTACCCCTCGGCGAAAACAATCGCGCCGACCGAGAGTTTAACTCTGTAATAACAACAAACCTTAAACCAGAGGACACTGATGTCCGTATGGGGTGAACCTTATTGGAGGTAGTTTATATGGGAATTTATTACGGAGAAGTTCCGACGTTCTCTACAGATTGAAACCCTGTTAAAAACTTTGACTATAGTGTAAACAAAATTAATGTTGGATGAAAATATAATTGTAAATAAATAGTACGACTTATTCTCATTAAGAGTTTCTTTACCAAATATAACGCAGAATTCGGGGTTACTTGGTGTAGAATGGAAAGTTTAAAATTTGGAAACATAATTTTATGACCAAAGGTGAAAAATTAATTATGAAATTCTGTTCAGTAAGTTCGATGTAATTCATTCATGTTATTAGTATATCTTTGGAAATTTATATTAGGCGAGTATACATCTGAACAAAAGCCATATTAAAGAAAATGTATATTATAATTTAATCGTCAGAAAGCTATTAGTCTTCAAAAATTTTCAATATATAAAATAGGATAATATCGGTATTGAACCAATGTAAAAGTTCTGTTTTAACGACCTGATCCTGAGAGTTGAGAAAAATTCAACTGGGAGAATGATACAAATTATTTATAATCGATCTGATGTTTACAAAACCGATCCTGGTGACGACACAGCTCCCTGAAAAATAGTAAAAACATATTCAATTAAATTTGGATTAACAATATCAAAGACTTCATTATCAATGCTGAAATTTTTAACTTTTCTTTCTTTGGGTTTTAATCCCTACTCAAAAACTGGTAAAACCATAATAAAACCCGATTAAAGTGAAACAAATCCCACCCCACCAGTAACAACTACTCTACAACACGAACACAAGCCATACATGCTGTCCATTGTAGCCGGGAGGAGTGATCGAGGACATTTTCGATAGCTTCCACCCAGGCTGGGGTAAGAGCGGTGTTGTGGGGTGTAGACAAACAATACACGACGGGACAATATGTTCCGGCCGCGACCAACCATGACGATCTGTCAATATGTCGCCGAGCCGTACCCGTCACCGGCAAGCGGCTGCTAACCGGTTACAAGGCTGATGGCAGGCCTGAGATGTGATCCGGAGAACAGGGGTGTAAAGTTGGCAACATTGTTGGAATAATACTGTCTCGCAAATGGGACAAAAGTGACAAACATTTTATTATCGGCCATTAGAAGGCCAAAACCTAATATTATTGAATCTTTGAATCAAGACAACGTTTCACAATCGTATTTCTTTACTTGGGCACATATTATCACCAGTACTATACTTCCTGATATTGATTACATGTCATTGTATTAGTTATTTTTATAATAAAATAAATTTATATTAGATCATTTGTAAAAGACTGTTGAGGATTGCTTTACACACAAAACTAAAAATTAAACCAGATTTTCACTATGATTAAACAGTGCACGTATTCTAGATTAGTTTAAACTGAGTTGGGGAAATAGCCCTAAGTGTACATACTGTATTATAATGTAGGCGATGGGAATGTATCAACATAATGTATTGTTAATTTTCTTGTTCTTTATGGTATGAAAAGATATTTGCAAAAATTCAATAAAATAAAAACAAAACGACTTTCAAAAGTTGTACTGAAACAAATTATCATTAATATAAAAGTCGGCTGTCAGTTTTTTTTTTTCGAGTGATACTAAAATAACATGGAGTAATATATTTATGTAGCCAAATCATATATATATGGTCTCTTAAACGAGTGCTAGGGAGGGGATGAAACCAGCCGCACTACGACTGTTATTGCTCAATTTATTAGTATCACTTTGCATTACAGAGGTTACTGATTCAAAAACAACCACCCCACCTTTGCCTCTCGGCACAGCGGCCCCGTCTTATCCGAACCGCCTTTGTCAAACCAAGCCCTAAACCGACAACAATCTCGGTAAATCAACAACAGCCACTAAACAGCAATTAAACACGTCCTATGGTGTAATGCCCGGCCGCTGGAGTTATAGGTGGTAAAAGTCCGCCGAGAGTTATCACACCGTTCGTGGAAGCGGCTGTGTTTTAACGAGAATTGCAACATTAAACATGGCTGCAAACAAATTAGGGGCAGCTGTAAACAGAGGGCCGCTATTGGCTGGCTCCCAGAGGGGATGGGGCGGCCTCCCCTCGCCACGCTGTACGTGAAATACTGCCAAACGGTTTTAAAATCAATAAGCTGTAAATATTCTGTGACATAAATGTAAGGGATGAGTTTGGAATTGGTGTTTGTGGAAGTGATAGAAGTCACAGTCTCGAGGAAGCGCAGACAATACTTGCGAGTTATTTCGTACGTTAAACACTTTGTAATGTACATAAATATTTTATAAGATCAATAAAAATTTATAACCAATTAACTATGTGGATTGAGAATCGTTTTAGTTTTGTGTTTTATTAAATTTTATGTTAGTGTTATTTGCATGTCATGTCATTATCTAACTGACTGAAGAAGAAACAAAATCTGACTGGAGCAGGGCAGAAACTTCAAATTGAGTAAGATTGATGCTGAAACTCCTCGACTTATATACTGACAACTTTTAACAAGTAAAGAATTATTGAAATAGGCTACTATGCAAATCGTCAAAAAACGTATCGGTCTTACAAAATAGGTCTTACAAACAGTCTATCAAGACTGAAACGTTAAAACACATTCAGCATATCACTCTTGGCTTCCAAATATTTCACCCACACAACTTTCTTTTAAAATATACAACTTTTTTCGACAAAATTTTTAAAATAAGTCTGTTGTTGGGTTAGCAAGTTACGTGTCTCTGGCACGCAATGCGGCCAGATGGGACCGGACAACATCTCTCTTCACAGAAGAAACAAAATCCGGTGAGCGAATTTATGGCCGGAGGCGGCCGTTGAGCCGGATACGTAATTCATGGACGCGAGGCCGATCGGTACCCGTGCGGACTGGTAATCCTCAGTACAAAGTAGTTACAAGGCGAGAATGATGGACAACGGGTTACAACTGCTGCCATCTGTCGTCTCTGTGGGATACCAATGGGCTCAGATGATTGATGGAATAGTATAAGTTACGGAGTTACAATTTAACATTACATGACAAATACCAGGCACTTGTGGTGGAGGATAAAATACTGGCTAGGAAACTAGATTTTTAGCTCATTAGAAGAATTTCACACGGTTGCGGTGTTGATGACAAATAAGGATTTACTGTGCGATAATTGTATGCGATAGTTTATAATTCGCCTGGAAAATAGGAAACATGCTGCAAGCACGCTTGTACATAAATCACTCCTAGTAACACCTTAAAGACAAGTACAATATCAAAATTACACCCACAATATACTCCAGGCTTCCATGTTGTTGAGCCATATAATACTTTATCTTTATTATTCAAATTATTGCTGACATTTTTTAACTTCAACATGGCCATGCACAAATTTATTTTTGAAACCACAACGTTAAGTGATCATAAGCGCAGTGTAAAAAAAATTACAGTAGTAAAAATAATTCTTTTTTTATATAGTGCCAACCATAAAGGTCAAAAGATAAGGTCACTTGTTAATTTTAGTAACGATTATATATATATGATATCTTCAATTACATTTAATGTATTGTCGCCGATGTATTCGGTCGAGCTCAGCGCTACACGCTACACCGCCATGCTCGAGCGTTTACACGGGACAATGGCTGGTCCCACGCGTCCATAACTTAGCGGAGATCAACCTCTTATGTCATCTTACCCGGCCCGCCGGAAAAAAGAGGACTCCGGTAAATTGTGGGACTCATGAATGAAACCAAATGAATGAACTATAAAACGTTCAGCGAGGACTTCACGCTAGCATTTAGATTATGGGATTACGTGTCCGTGTGGGAAGCATGAAGAGCATGCCAAAGCTTTACCGCGCTTTGGAGGGGGGCGCAGCACGCCCATCGCCATAGCAAATCACGGGGCCGGGGGGCAGGTGGTGGCTGCTATAGTAGCTCCATAAGTCAACTGCGCATGATAGATTCCCCCATAAACGGGCGACAGCGCTCTCTCTCCCTCTCTCTCTCTCTCTCACTCCTCTTTATCGTTTCCTCTTCACACTTTTTACCGCGAACCGAGGTGTAGGAGGTTATTGATAGCCTCTTCTTCTGTTGTGATCGCGCTGCACTCCGGTCGACGACATTAATTAATTGTCACTGTCGATATCGGGCGTCATTTTTCATTCGGTTATTTGTTAAATCAAGAGTGATTTGAATAAGAAGGCTCCCTGAAGGTTATTAATACGAGAGGTTAGGTGGATGTCCGTTATCCATCAGACCCGGTGGGTGTAGCGTAGCAGCAGCAGCAGCGGCGCAGCGGCCTGGCATCCGTCAATGTACAACACTTGTGCTGTGTGCCGACGTTGTTTGAGAAGTGATCAGACTCATGTGACAGATGCTAGAAGAGATGTTGATTTGGAAAGCCATTAAGTTGATGGTGTGGGCCATTATAGGAGGAGTACATAAGAACGATTGTGATGGAACAGCTCGTTAATATTCGCCTGTTCATACACTTCTGTATGAGATAGACATAGGATCTATTTTATATTGACTATTTTTGGGATTTGAAAGACGTTCAGCAACATCAATATTAAGTAAAAATATTTTATACTGACCATGTTTATTAAAATAACCATTACCTAATAACACAGTGACTATAGCCTAATCTGTGTTTCAAGCATGTGATAGGTATAGTTTAAATGAATAAAGTTTTCTGCATTACGTCACTTCCCAAAAATTCTTAATTGCATAAATTGTACTATTTTTATGTTGTTTATCCTGCAATTGACAGTATGATGCTAAAAAATATTCATGCGAAAAATATGTGTAAAATTATATAAGTATCAAAATCCATCTTTTAAAATTATTAAAATAGGAGATTTAAAAAAAAAAAAAAAACTGAGATATTTGCAAAAGAAAGAAAAGAGCGTTTAAAAAATAACGCTTTTCAACAAAATGTATATTGTTATATTATAGGCTGTTGCGAAGAAATCAACACACTCAATATCAAAATAAACACAATACAGTAAAACTTTTAACTTAATACTTGTATTAACAAATAAAACTAAAAATGACTTTAAATATTACGTTATTTGTAATCAAGATAATATACAGCATACGACTATTAGAGAACCCAACATAGTATTTTTAAAGCCCCATTAAAATTAGGATTAAGGAGAAATTTAACTGGACAGCGGCGCTGGCAACTCAGATTATAAATGACCCTCGCCGCAGCCGTGGAGATGGAGAGTCTTTGGTTTTTTCAACCCTTTACACATGTAAGTTTAAAGACCGCCTCCTTTGAAAAGGCAATCGCTTGGAATGATTAATTGTCACTTGAGAACAAAGCTTGCTGCTTGTTTGAAACTTATCGCATGCAGAGAAATGAGAGAACCTGATTTAGGTAACAAAACAAACTGTTCAATGCATGATATTGTTGGAAAATTAGCTACTGTAACACAATTTTAGAATGCAAACAAACATATTTCACACAAGATTTTAAATTGAAATAATTCATTCGACGTCTAAAACTAGTAAGTTATTCGGTTGTGAACGTGTATTTTTTACTCTGTCGTACTTTTAACACGAGTACTCGCATTGCTCATCTGCTATTAGCAATACATTCACAGATTCACATAAGGTTATCTTACGAACCCAAATCCCAATAAGCTTGTTTTTTTACGACGTTTCTATGTCAAGCCCGTTCCCTTCGCTCATTCGCCCTTCAGAATGTTTAAAATATGCCAAAAGGTGGTGCACTCTGGTATTGTTTTACGGCATGTTAGTGTTTTACCCCACTGTAACAGTGGGATTCGCTTCATCAGTTATCAGCTAATATTGTTTAACAATAATACTAAATTGATATTGTTAAACATTATTTTACTATTGTAAAATATTCTTTTGTTTTAATAAAATACACTTTTTATTCTCTTACTACACTTTTATTTATCCGAAAAATATGTATCAACAGAATAGAATACAATAGCTAACAACTGATAAATTATATTTATTATAGTATAATCGGTCATTCTACGATGGATACAATGCTAAGCCATATACAGGGTTGCAAGTCCATAAAGTCTTGCCCTGATAAAGAAACCGAATAGTATGAAAAATTGTTGGTGGTAAGATAGCGTTTTATATCCAGTTTTAACAAGTGACTCATTCAGTTTTTTATAGCTATGCTCAAACTCAATACATTTCTATATGTGCGCCTTGACTTGCCTTTGAATCTTATGTGGTTTTTGTTCGCATTTATCAACAACAGTTTATTTTTATTTTAGTTAACATTTTCTAAATAATTAATATAACAGTATTTATTAATCTCTCTTTTAAAATTTCTAAATTCGGATATGGTGAAGAATAAAAGAAAATCTTTGACAAATCCCTACATGATGAAATTAAGAGGGGTGAAGTGTCATGAACGAGGTGGCAATTTAGTCAGGCCATCATGATTGGTTTTTGTAGTACGGTCAATCGGCTGAGATCAGGTGTTGACGAATTAATAACGAATAAAGTGGATTAAATTCTTTTTAAAACAATATATCTATAGTCCGTTTTTTTAAACCTGATCCTTCTCGAGAAAATTGGGGTGGGGGAGGGGTTTAAACTGTAAACAAAACAATTAAACTGTAAACAACACATTTAAACTCGTGACAAACGTGTCTCGAGTATCAGATTTCCTCAAATAACGTTTTAAATAAGTTATAATATCTTTCAGTAACTCTTAGTCAGCTGTTATATTTCTAAGCCAAACCTATTCCTGGTTAAAAAGTAACAGTTCTAAAGTAAACTGATTAAAAAACAACTGCTACCAATAATATTGTGAAACTGATTCACATTATGTTGTGATGTAAAATTACCAGCTGGTATGCAACAGTGAAATAAAACAAAAACAACAAAAAAACCAACAAAAAAACCAAAAGGCTTCAGCCAATGGGATAGTAGCAAGTATAAACAAACCCCCTCCACCATCTCTCCCTCGAAGGATCAGGTTTAAAAAAACGGACTATATGTTGCATGTGGCCATAATGGTGTACATACAGCAAAGCTATGAAATCAGGGCAAAACTTTGTTGACACCCGGTATTTATGCTGGAACACATGGTCTGTAAATTGAGAGTTGAATCAGCTGTTTAGGCCTACAAGTTTACTTTATTTTGATTTCAACTCCAAACTACAAATATAAAAATTTTTAGAGTTTCTATTGAAGATTGTTACGAAATAAGAGTAAAGATACCTTTATATGCATGTATCCCCAGAACTAAGTTATCTGCTAAGTTTGGAGGGAATCCGCTTTCGAGATCGGTGTGCCTTTTGCATATGCATTCATACATACAAATATACCTTTTGGATTATTGCAAATGAAGCAATAATTGGTCATAAATAAATTAGTTATGTTTCCGTAAATATCAAACAACACGCTCTATCCA
The DNA here is from genome assembly GCA_030545055.2 of Neoaliturus tenellus. NCBI lineage: Eukaryota > Metazoa > Arthropoda > Insecta > Hemiptera > Cicadellidae > Neoaliturus > Neoaliturus tenellus. The sequence goes on from CM061531.1 coordinate 228,105,352, forward strand.
TTGCTGAAAAAATATTTAGACTTTCATTTAAGAATACTACAAAAATTAGTTTATATTTTGTGTGAATGACGAAATAATGATGAAATGAAAATTTCGTGTAGAGATAAAAGCTAGACTTTCTTCAGCTTCCCTCACAAAACTTGTCAAGATATTGACCTTACTTTCCAACGTTCCCCACAAATTGCGCACGTCTCTAAAAATATATATTAAGAATCCTTCTTTAGTAGACTAGATGTTGGCACTTCTCTGCCATAGATTTCACCCCATAGTTACACCATAACATACGGGTAACACTATTTAATCACCTTCACTCGTATAACCAGGCTTCACTGTATGTTTCGCCACCGCAGTGTAGGGCTCACGTCAAGAGAGTGTAAAGCTGTCAGTCGCGGACGTTGACATATGCGGGCGGACCGCGGACAGGATTGCGGACAGTAGATTGTCCGTGATTTGCGGACCTCCGTTCCCCCGTCAGTTGCGGACCGCTCGCCAGATCGTAAAATATCCCCCCCCCCCAATGTAATAAACTCTCGGTACATAGGAGTGGGCAAACATATGTAGTTGCTGTACCTCCGGTTCAACGAGCTCCCCTCCTTTCAGTATAGGTACTTTCCCTCCTTTATCATACAATGTAAAGGGGAAATTTAATATTCCAAACCTTTCTATTGTGCCTCCAGGTAAAAGTTGAAAGGACTAAAAATTAATCGTCTCCGCAGTATTTATTTAATAATGTTTGATAACCCAAGCTAAGTCAATTTTAGACAATAAAGTCAATTAAATAATTTGCCTTTTATTATTACTCAAGTGATTTGTTGTTTATAGGCCTACTATATCAAGATACTCGTACAAACTTGTAATTAAACGTTAGTTGAGTAAAGACACCGTGGATTTCCTTTATTCTCATTTTTTATTTTAATATACCATATACCCTACTCGACTTCGCTTATTTTTAGGTTACAAAATACAAAAAATTACAAGTTCTACTGTAAGGACAAAGACCTTCAAACGCGTTGCATGCGCTTACGTTTACTGCTTTCATTCAAATTTTGACTCATATATTCACACTATTGCCTGATGGAATTGTTCAGACCTTTTGGTAGTTGTGAGACAATACAATGCCTCTCAAACTTTTGTTTCCTTCAGTAAAATTTTACATCCTTATATAAAAAAGTTGGATGTATGAACGTTGCCATAATGTTTGAAATCACTTACACAAAACATAAATGAACACTAGACCGTTTAAAATGTGGACACCAAGACTTGAAAATGGTAACTGAGTTACTAAAGTAAATCTTGACAAAATTAGATAATCGTATGCTTTGGGTATTGGCCTTATTTGTACAACATTTACTCCTTTGGCGGGTGTTGTATAGAGCAAAATAGGATAACACCGTTACCTTTAAAACCCCGTAGGTTATTAAATAGTGGGAGGATGATGTTCTGACAAAAGCGCGAGTGATGGATGAGGGCGAAGGGCCGGGTAGGACCCGCGGACGGAGGAAGGTCCAGGATCGGGAGGCGCAGGCGGGAGGGCAGTTGTCGCCGATAGACCGTGAAGAATGTTTTTGTACCTTTGTCACTGACGTACGGCAGGGAAGGGTGACAATAGCGGAGACAGTTGGCTTCCTGGTCCTCCGCCTCCGTCCTACCGGGCCGAACTGACAAATATACACACTTGGAAGGGCTGTGAGTAGAAATGGTACAGACACCAAGATATTAAAGCATTTTTATGTTGCATTCATTCTACCAAAGAAGAAATTGCTTGTAAATATTTTATAATAAATTTTAGAATAAATTTTCATCAGATCGAAATTACATCATAAAAAGTTTAAAAAATAACGATTGATGTGATGATGTCTTGAGGAAAGCTCATTGGTCAGAACTGTTTTAATATGATGTTCTCTTTCTGTTTGAAAGGAAAATTCCAGTTATACTTGATTTTAATTATATTTTTTACCAAAATTACTGCGTGTGTAGCCAATTTACACTAATTAATTTCATAAATAAAGATAAAATTTTATAACCGTTTTAAATAAAAGGGTGTAATCCGAACACAACCATAGATTAGTGTTCGTTATTCGCATTTAGAAAGACATAGGCCTACCCTTTTTGCAACAGCGTGTCTGAACCCAGTTACTGTTTCTGCAATTTCGACCTCTATCGTAGAAATCAATAACACATTATTAGCTTAACAATATTGACATATTTTCACTTAAGTTACAATTTCGTCTTTGAGGTTGCAGTTTTGATTAACCCTAGTGAGCTCGCGCCTTCAGTTAAAAAAAGGGGACGGAGAGCTCAATGTTTTCCTCGGCCACCATAGAGAAAACCTCAGGGCCAGGTGGTTGATGAGTCGAACTGAACGTACAGGAGGGCTGAAAGCTCTTTACTCATCATCGTCCATTGTTTTAAAAATGGGCGTGGAGAAAATTTATTTGGCGCGAGCTTTAAAGGAAATTCAGCATAATAATCGACGAATACACACGAACACACTTCTATGACACATAATCTGTTTCAAACCAATCATTGCACTTCAAAATGCACTACTCTCACGCCAAACGATCAAACCATCATGAAACCATATAAAAACCACTAAACCATGATTTAACCGCCATTCCCTTTGCACCCCTCTCCCCACCCCTCCGCCCCTCGCCCCACTTTTAAATATGAATAACCTTATATTTTTCCACATCTTTAGGTTCAGGCCGTATTGTCGTTTTACAAAGCCCCTTTGTGGACGTCCCGGTCTGCGGGATTTATGTGTTTTAAAAAACAGTCGGACCGGGACAGGGGGTGTTGTGACAGGGGAGGGCTGACCGCCGCCGCCGAGGCTGACAGATCAGATGTGATATATGTGGATATCATTGACTCCGACGTCGGATAGTGGTTCTACCGCCGACTCGAGTGGTGTGGTGTTCAACCCAACGGTAGCGAGATGCCGCGAAGATATGCGTGCCTACAACTTTTATTGCCTTTTTTATTTCCCTGTGAGTGGTAGAATACCTGAAGGGAATTATGCGTTCGACAATTCCCAGTTTAGATTTTTTAGTTTTAGACTCCCCCGATGGTTAAACATTTTATTATTTCGTTTTACATCAAGGAGATGCTAGAAATTAAAGATTACTGCATGGTTTATCGAAATTGGGGAACACATGAGGCTTTGGAAAATCCCCCATTCAATTAAAAGTTTTGAAGACAGTTCAAAATATACGTATCTATACTTATTTAATACGCTAAGGGTTTTTTTGTCATGAGAACTCCTCCTACAATTTTCAAACGATTTTCAAGTTTTTGATGTCGTTGGATAGGGCTTGGTCTGTAGTTGTTTTCGCCAAAAACTGATGAGAATCGGACTGAAAATAAAGGCGCTATTCACCATTGAAATCTCAAAATTTCCCATTTAAATAACATTGGGATTAAATAAAGCATTTTAAACATCTGTTAATAATCAGCTGTAAATACGTGTAGTTTTGATGATTATTCACAATATTGGATTGGTCCGATGTCATTGATTTGGAGCTAAAAGTAACTTTTGTATTGTATTAAAATAAATTGCTTGATTTCGAGCAAAACGTATACTAGTTATAAGTTACTTCTCATAAAAAATACAATACCACCACCCTGTGTAAAACATAAACAAATGTTTTCTATTTTTGCTTAAAAGTAATTAAAGTTAGTATACAATTTCCATAGTCTTAAAATATCCCAACTATCCATAACAGTGACACTTCGTAAGGTGATTCATTAATATTTCAAAAACATATTCATTTGGCATTTGATCATGCCATATAATACTTCGATTTGAAGTGAAATCAGTGTACATATTGGTTACATGATACGTCACAACTGATTTCATGCATGATTGCAAAACCGTCAGTTTAGGTCCACCTAGCTGTCTACCTGTCAGTAGAGAAAGTAACTTTCGTCTTTGACTGATCCAGTTGTGCCCCTACACTTGACGAAGCTATACACTTTACGGATCTCCCGAAGGCTTACCGTGGGTCAAAATTATAAAAATACTGTACAGTGCTTCATATTTTACATTCACTGCCAAATATATGCCTTCCCAGTTTGTTGACTTATTAATTTTGTTAAGATTAAACCATTTGTTAAAGATTTATCTATACTGTATATTGCTCCATGCCAAAACAGTTAAGAATATATGTTGTATTACCTTATTTCCGTCAGCAGTCCTAAACGTTTAGAACTGCTGACGGAAATAAGGTAATACAACCTATATTCTTATAATATTGCAGTTCTGGGGCTATACAAAATGAATTTTAAAACAGTTAATATATTTAAATTCTCTCAAGCAGTTAAATTTTAAAACATCCCTTTTAATAACACTACTCTTTCTGTGAAAGTTTACTATATATCTACTACTCGCCTACGGCTCGATGGGGGCTCCGCCCCCATGCCCCCTTTGGGGGTTGCCCCGAATTCGTTGAATAATTTAAAGTCAAGTATTGAACAGGCTAGTTCCACCAACTAACTGGACAGCGAAGACAGTAACAAAACGGGCTAATACGCACTCTTCACAATCAATAATAATAATAACAATAATATCCTTTGAAGATATTTCACGGGGCTCAGCCCCCATGCCCCCTAGTTGATTTTACTATTTTCGTTAATCATTCACAAAGTCTCAAATAATGAACTTTCTAGTTCCACTAAAGTACTGAACAGGCTAGTTCCATCGAAGTTTTGAAAAGCTAAGTTTTAAATTACGTGTAACTCTACTACAAAAGTGTGTGATACTAACTCCTCCACGTTACCAACCACTTGGCCTGGAACGTCAACGATTTTAGATGCGGCACAGAAAAATTGCAATGGGGCAAAATTAATCCAAATTAAGTATCTTTAAATTAAATTTTCATTGATAAAAAAAATGTAATGTGCCCACTATAGCAAAACAATAATGCTAAAAAATAGAAAATAATTGATAATGTGAAAATAACTATTAAAATAATAAAATAATCAAGCTATAATAATGCATAAACTAAAGAAATTGAAAGTAACACTTAAACCAAATCTAGCATCGCCAACCACGATATTAAAAGAATCGGAAAATAAAAACTAATAAAAATTGAAGTTTTGAAAAGCTAAGTTATTAATTTACTTGTAGCTCTACTAAAATGTGTGATGCTAACTATTCCACGTTACCAACTACTTAGTCTGAAACGTCAACGAGTTAACATGCGTCACATTAAAATTGCAATGGGTCAAAATTATTCCAAATTAAGTATTTTTAAATGAGATTTTCGTAACTTTTAAAAATAATGTAATATGCCCATTAGAGAAAAACAATAATGCTAAAAAATAGAAAATAACCAATAGTAAGTGTGAAAATTACTATTAAAATAATAAAAAATCAAGCTATGCTAGTTAATAAACTTAAAAATTAAAAATACAATTTGAACTAAATATAGTATCGCCAACCACGATATTAAAAGAATCTGCTGATACAAACTAATTAAAAATAAAAACTTGTAAATTTCAGGATATAGAAGAAAAACGTTTAAATTACTGAAATAGCAAATAACATTCAAATCAATAAGCGAAAACAAGAATTAAATAACATGAAAACAAAATCATTGGAAATAATAAAAACGGGGTAGATCCGCAAAAAAACCCTACTATTACAAACTACTACTAATTATAAGAATATAAAATCTAGACATGTGAAATAATAATTTATCCATAAAAACCTGTTAGTTTTGTTCAATAGCCGTTTAAAAATTCTTAAAAACATATTTTAAGTGTGTATTAAAATAAAATATAAAACACTGATTATAAACAATGCAGAAAGATAATACTTAACTGTCTATTAAGTATCGTACTAAGTAATAGAAGTATATAACGTTAAGATCACGGCACGAGCTACACAGAAAATTCATTGAATGCGTAATTCGGCTGAGGGGTTCACCTGGGGTGAATTTGAATAAGTAATCTAAAATAAATTGAAATTAAACGAGAACCTAACATTTAAATCTATTACTTTTGTTCAACACTTATTTAAACATTCTCAAAAACAAATTTTAAGTGTGAAAAATTCGAATATAAGACACTGAATATAAATCAAACAGAAAGATAATAATAAACTGTCTATTAAGTATTGTACAAAGTAATCGAAGTATGTTACGTTAAGATCACGGCTCAAGCTTCTCAGAAAATCCATTCAATGCGAAGTTCGGCGGAGAATAATCCCGTGTGAATTTGAATAAGTAATCTAAAATAAATTGAAACAAAACGAGAACCTACATTTAAATCTGTTAGTTCAGCTAAACAGTTATTTAAAAATTCCCTAAAACATATTTATGATGTGTGAAAAATATAAAAGAAACGAGCTTTCAATGCAGCATAATCTCATTGCTATTTTGAAGTCAAATGGATAACGGTTTGTTATATGAGGGATACTAACGTTACCAACAGCAAGGAAGCAGGTGTAGTTAAAAGACATGATTTAAATACAAGCAAGAACTAAGCGACTATTCACCCGCCATGGGAAATTAATTCATAGTAGGAGAAGAAAATTCACCTTTGGTAAACATTCAAGATAGCGCATATGCTGCATAAGCTACAAATTAGGGAATTATCACTGTATATATTATCGAGTATAACCCTGGGTCCCTGGTGAAATAACCCACTCTCAATACAAAATAACGCCGTAGTCTACAATATATATTAGAGTCTATCCATCGAAGGATACAATGAGACTGTAAATAAATTCGATAACAAATATTTTGATTCTCGTCACTGAATATTTCTTGCAAAATTCGGAAGTAAATTTTTAATATTTACTGTAACAAAAACTTAGTTTTGGCATTTATTCCTTGGCCTAGAAGTCAAAATCTGCGAGCATGCAAAATTTCAAGTTGCTAGCTCAACCAGAAGTGGGTAATTTTTAGGCTCGCCAGTGTGTCAATCAGTTACACATGCGGCTGTAGTATTGTACAAAGTAATCGAAGTATGTTACGTTAAGATCACGGCTCAAGCTTCACAGAAAATCCATTCAATGCGAAATTCGGCCGGAAGAATGATCCCGTGTGAATTTAAATAAGTAATCTAAAATAAATTGAAACAAAACGAGAACCTAACATTTAAATCTGTTAGTTGTGCTCAACAGTTATTAAAAAATTCCCTAAGACATATTTATGATGTGCGTAAAAATATAAAAGAAACGAACTTTTCATTGCTATTTTGAAGTCAAGTGGATAACGGTTTGTTAAATATGAGGGATACTAACGTTGTCAACAGCAAGAAAGCAGGTGTGTAGTTAAAAGACATGATTTAAATACAAGTGAGAACTAAGCGACTATTCACCCGCCATGGGAATTTAATCCATAGTAGGAGAAGATAATTCACCTTTGGTAAACATTCAAGATAGCGCATATGATGCATTAGCTACGAATTAGGCATTATCACTGTATATATCATAACGAGTATAACCCTGAGTCCCTGGTGAAATGACCCGCTCTCATTGCAGCAAAACACCGAAGTTCATATTAAAATAGAGTCTATCCATCAAAGGATATAATACCAATATCAAACACGGGTGTAGTTGAAAGAGATCATTTAAACACGAGCGAGAACTAAACCTGCAAAGTGATCTACGATACCACGCGGTGAAATACGCTGATACGGCTGAACTACATTACCGACAAATCTATATTTTTTACCCTTTTTTATAGTTTAAAAGTAAAATAATTGTAGTTTTATGATTTTCCCTAAATTGAAACATCTCAAAGAATGTCCATGCCAAATTTCAAGTCCCTAGCTTAAACGGTCGCTTCAGGAATTTAATATCATCAGTGAGTGAGTCAGTCAGTCAGTTACACATGCGGCTGTATATATTATAGACTCGCCTGCGGCTCGATGGGGCTCCGCCCCCATGCCCCCTTAGGGGTTTGCTTAAATTCGTAAAGTAATATAATGGCTCTAGTATTAATCAGGCTAATTCTACCAAGTACTGGACAGCCATGACAGTTAAAAGAAGCGGCAAATACACACTACTCACAATTAATAGTAATAAGCTTTGAAAATTGCCCACGGCTCATGGTATAATCATACTCCCTAGTTCCCCTTGATTCGTAAAAAAAATATAATGGGGTTGTGAAATATTAATGAACTCTGTAAATAGTCATCCTTAAAAATTGTTGTGTTAAAATTTTGGAGATACGATTATGATTGCACATGATTTAGGTAATAGGTGTATTCTGAAATTATAAAAGTGGAATAAAATTATAATTTTTGATGGAGGATCGCTGCTTGTAATAGAAGAAAAATAAGACAAAAGGAAGACATTTGTAATAAAAAATATTTAGTGTAGGCAATGATGCTTCAGTTTCGCCACAGGGTTGCCAAGAAATTCAGGAACCATATTTTACATTGTAAAGAAACGATGATAAATTAATCCTACAAAATCAGCAATGTACAACTTTAAATATTAAATATCGTGGTTAAGAAAATTAATAAAAATAGAGCTCTCGTAGTATTTAATAAATCACAGGGTAATATTCAGTATAATAATGAAGTTACTAATGAAGTTACTTAATAATGAAGTTAATGAAGTACTCCCAGTTGTGTATCTGGTTCCAGTTAGGAAAGAAAAATACTCCGTCTAAACATGGCAGAACAGTTCACAGCCGAGCAAATTGCTAAAATCGCACCACACTACAAGGGGAAACCCGAGAGATTCAACCCACAACGGGTAAAATCAAAGAAAGGTCAAGCAGAGCTGGCTTTACTGAACAAAACGCCAAAACAAGACGCACCACGAGAGACTCCCACACCGCGATCAGCGCCGAAGGTACTCACACTACCAAAACCGACGCTAACGGAGACAAACAGCCTACTAGTCAAAGAAATGAGTCAATTATTTCAGAGGCTATACAAGAAATTTTCCAGCATGAGTAAACTAAAAGTCTAGAAAACGTAATGAGACCTAAAATCTTTTCAGGCGTTACTGCCGCAAAATCATTTACAGTACTAAAATAATATGTTGAAAATATTCGCACAAGCTTCGTATAGCTCACCATAATATAGATAAAATTAATAATATAAAATAATTGAAAAAATAAACTAGATAAAATGGATGAAAATCAATGAATAAATAAATGATTTCACAAAAACCAAAAATAGGAAAACGTGAACAAACGGTTTGGAACCCGCCAAAGAAATTTTCCAGCATGAGTAAACTAAAAGTCTAGAAAACGTAATGAGACCTAAAATCTTTTCAGGCGTTACTGCCGCAAATCATTTACAGTACTAAAATAATATGTTAAAAATATTCGCACAAGCTTCGTATAGCTCACCATAATATAGATAAAATTAATAATATAAAATAATTGAAAAAATAAACTAGATAAAATAGATGAAAATCAATGAATGAATAAATAAATAAATGATTTCACAAATACCAAAATAGGAAAACATGAACAAACGGTTTGGAACCCGCCAAAGACTATGTACAAAAATACTATTCGTTAAAAAATAAAAATGTTTGTTATGAAATAATAATTTAAGAATAATTACCGTATTCTAGTTACTACTCTTAAATCCTGTAGAAATTACAGGGATATTAAGTTCAGTGAATGTAAAATTCGAAATTCAGATACAATGTAACTGTAGCTAGACCTATTAACAAGTTGCAGAATATCAAATTTAGTAATAATAGGTCTAATAGTTGCAACACGGTCTTAAAATAACGATTTGAGATACTACAAAAAGTGCAATGTTAATAAGTTAGATTTATGTTACTAATTCACAAACAATCTATGTACTAGAGTAATTCGTTCATATTGAACAGGTTATAAAGAAAACACATAATACGAGTATTAGCAGGTATTAATTATAATTTTTTTAAGCTCAATATTTTTAGAGTGTTAACTTCTAAATATATTCAATTTCCATTAATATCACTGTCAAGCTAAGTTAATACAAAACTTCAAGCGTATATAAAATACAATATTACTATGATTACTGGCGAAAGTATTTAAAATATTAGTTACAAATTGCAAATCCACCTCTAGTAGTTGGAGGCCAAAGTATTAGGTCAGTAAGTAACAAACAATGTAAAACATCACTAAGTAACAAAATATTCAAAACAATCAGTTGAATAACAATCAATTGTAAAACAACCAGTTTCGCCTAACAGGCAAAATAAAAATACTTAATTCTGGCATTCATCACAATTATTTTTTATGTTTGGTACTTTTATTGATATCGGTGCCGTTAAAGATATGTGCATGCGCAATATTGAAGGAACTAAATAATATTACAGTCGTTATTAAATGTAACGTCTACATTTGGTAAACCACCCACATAAATAAACAAGTTAACTTAAAAGCTGACTTTAGGGTAAAGTAGCAACAAAACGTTAAAGAATAACACATAATATTAGCTGAAAATAATTATGAATTCTTTGTAGTTCAATTTTTTAAGAGAGTTGCACTTCTAAATACTATGAATTTAATTTTGACATCACTGTCAAGCTAAGTTAATACAAAACTTCAAGCTTGTGGGGAAGCAAAACACCAAATTCAGCTACATGCAGCTAAACTAAATAAAATGTTTCGCAGTGGATCAATAAAAACCCCTGAAATTAGGAAAAATTCCCTTCTTCACGCTCTGTATATCGACTTATGTATAATTTAAACAAAGTGGTAGTAAAATGAGAGATGTTCGTTGTGATTGTGTCAGGTATGTTTAGGGCAAGACGTTTTGGCCGCAATGGCGGAAAACTAATATGAGTTCTCATTTCTAGTAGGCCAACGTGGTCCGCGTTTAAAACTTCCAAAAAACACTACTGTAAATACCAGTTACATGACAACTCATGTAATAATATATGAATATTAAGTTTGTTTCAAACAAGGGTGTAGTTGAAAGAGATCATTTTAACACAAGCGAGAACTAAACCTGCAAAGTGATCTACGATACCGTCACACGGTGATATACGCCAACACGGCTGAACTACATTACCGACAAATCTATATTTTTTACTTTTTATATAGATTGAAAGTGAAAAATTGCTAGTTTTTAGAATTTTTTATGAATGTAAATCGTGTCAGCTAATAGAATGCCAAATTTCAAGTCTCTAGCTTGAACGGTTCCGTCCAAACATTTATGTACATCAGTGAGTTACCCATGCGGGAGTATATATTTAGGACTTCGTATATATTTATCAAATACCACTCACTCACGTATCAGAGAATCTAAAAAACTATAAGGCCTAGAGGGTTAAAACTTGGCATGGACGTTCATCTTTGCTCTAAAACGCTCACTAAGAAACGGTTTTGCAAAATTCCATCAGGGCTCCGCCCCACAGGACTTCAAAATTTCGTTACAATGTTATTCTTATGGGGGATTTTTAATATAAATCAAGGCAACAACAAATCTCCAAAACTATAGAGCATGCAGGATTGAAATTTTGTATAGGTGTTCTTTTTTAGCCATTGGTGCTCACTAAGAAACGGTTTTATGAAATTCCTGCAGGACTCGACCTCACACGACTTCAAAATTTAGTTACAATGTTATTCTTATGGAGCACTTAAAATACGAACCTAGGAAACAACGAATCTCCAAAACTATATAACCTACAGGGTTGAAATTTTTGATGGAAGTTTCTCTTTGCCTATAGGTGCTCACTAAGAAACGGTTTTGCGAGATTGTAGGACGGAAGGTCCGAGGGTAATCCCTTCAATCGTCGATCGTACCAAAAAATGGCAGGGGTGGACAGAGGGTCAAACCTCGGACCCTAATTATTAAGAGGACCTTCCGTCCGCCCTGTAAAAAGCAGGTAGGCGGATTAAACACTGGTCGTCGTGAAACGTAACTTCTCTCCGTCGTTCACATAATTGTGTGCATGTGTGATTTCCATCGTCACAAAATTATAGACTTTTTATTTCTGACTATTATTACAATAATTACAATACCATGAAACTGAAAGAGTAACAATATTTATTACAATAATTACAATACCATGAAACTGAAAGAGTAACAATATTAATATTGTATAGAGAGTGAAATGAATGTTTGCCTTGAATGTTAATTTTAAAGTAAATTAGTAAAAAATAAATAAAATAAAGAGAGCCTTGTAATAGGCTACATTGTTAGTTTATATTTTGCTTGATTTGACAATACTTTTATTTATTATACCAACTTTCACCCAATTAACAACATTTAGTCAGGGAAATAATGAGAAAATAGGGACGAACCTCGGACAAACTGTACTCCCAAAACTTTTTTCGTTAATGGATCAAGTAACAAGTGGTAAACGTGGAAACAAAGTTTACCAAAATCGGACCATGTGAAATTGGTAAAAAACATAATTTTTAAAATCTCATATACAGATATACCTACCATGTTAATGGGTTGGGTGGCTTGTGAAGCACATCACTCTCCTTAGGTTATGTGTGGAATTAGTTAGAGAAATTAAACTCTAAATATCTTATTTCGGTCGACAATACTAAATTTTGAGACATTTCATAACATTTTAGTCCTAATGGGAGACACCAAATCTTTACTTTTTTTGAAAATTTAATAGGGCTTTTTAGCTTTTACATGAAGTAGGTACCATCAAAATAAATAAACAATAGTTATGTAACTGTAACAACTACGTATATTATTCTAAGTGGTTAAGTTAATTATTGTGTCGAATTTCTCCTGCTCTATTTATCCTCTGAAACATGATTACAATTAGTTGCTTGAATGGGTGAAAACCCTAAGTTACTGTTTTTTTCAACACACTACATCAATACACTATTGTTAATCACATGATTTTCTCCTGCCCTCTGGTTTTTGAACATGGTGATAAACAGAAACAATTATATTATGTGATTTAAGACTCTTGTTCAGGAGATGTAATGAGTATAAAAAGTTCATATTCGATTTTCATTAGTCTTTCATAGTGGGCCTACAATATATAACAAATTAAGACACCAATGTCCCTGTTAACCCTCGTCAAACATTCTCAAACGGCGAACGCAGGGGCGGACGTAAGGTCCGGGCTCGATTTGCCATTAAAGGTTGGACCCTGTGTCCGCCCCATCAAAACAGGTAAACAATTTCCAGGTTATTTCTGAAGGCCGGACCTTCCGTCCGGCTACCGTTTTGCGAAATTCCTTAAGGGCACCGCCCTACACGACTTCAAAGATTTGATGTAATTACTGTTGAAGATTCAAGTCTATCAGCTGTTAGTGAAATAATAAATTTAAGAGACGACATAGCCATATGACAATGTTTTTATCTCTTTGTAAACAATTTAGATGGAGTAAAAGGTTTATTGGTTAAATTAATACAATAAAAGGTGATGACGAACCTTGAACTGTTAGAAACTTACAGTGCTCTCGTGATTGTTCCTGTCTTTTGCCTGCATTATCCTTTGCTATGAAAGGGTCTATCTCAGATTGCCGCAGTATACGAGACAAAATCGTCAAACATGCCACTGATAACTGGGACAGGCTGATGCACGTTAATTTCATGACAAGAGAGTGTCTGGTTATCAAAACAAAAGGAAATATGTAGACCTATCGACGACGTCGAGCTCTTATATCTATTGAATTTCATTTGAGTTAAAAATTACGGCCGAAATCACCAATGACAATTTGAACTGTTTATTAATAAAAATAATAACTGGAAATACATGGACAAGCAGTTAATATAAAAAGTTTCAAGTTTACAGGTGAAATAACCCAGGGTCAACAACGAATCTGAAAAAACCTAACGACCTAAGGTATTGGTAGTTGGCATGGAAGATCCACTTTGCCCATAGGTGCTGACTACAAGATGTTTTTGGAAAGCTATTTAGGGCTCCGCCCCACAGGACTTCAGTATACGTTCGGGCCTATGGGTACGTCCACAATGCACACTGGTTTCAGATTCAGATAAGCAGGCAGTCAGATTCAGATTTCAGCGCCGATTTGTCTGACTCAGGTGTAGTGTCCATAATGCCAGCACCTGACCGTATCTGCCTCTTCAGATCAGTGTATCATGGGTCTTAGAGGAGAACAAGCGGCAGCGTTATTGCTGCTTACTGACAGTGTAGTACCAAAGTTGAGACCAGTAAGAAGTGAAGTTCATCCCATAAATGAACTTAGATCTAGTTATGGGGAACACTCACATCTGTTTCCTCAACTTCTCGCTGACGAGAAGCGGTTATTGAATATTTCAGAATGAGCCCCGACACATTTTATTTCATTCTGTCGAAGATTGAACCAAAGCTTAGCAAAAACTGGGCCAACTACCATAAAACCCCAATCAAAGCAGAAGAGAGACTGCTTGTAACGACTCCGACACGCAGGCTGTCTGAAACCAGAATGAACAATTCATTCCGGTAAAAATCGGACTCAGACAGTCTGCGCGCAGGAAGTCGGCACGCAGGTGCATTATGGACGCTTCCGTTTACTAACATGGGAAGTTAAGCTGGCCGAGTCTGCCTCTATCGGCGCCGACTGTCTGACTCAGAAAACCAGCGTGCATTGTGGACGTACCCTAAGGCATTAAAAATTTGGCATGGACGGTTTCGTTGTTCGTAGGTGCTCACCAAGAAACACTTTTGCACAATTCCTTCAGTGCTCTGCCCCACAGGCTTTTTGAAATTGCAATATATTTAATGTTATTCTTATAGCCAATTTAAATACACCCATCTCTTAAAATATATTGAATGCGGGGTTGAAAATTTAAGCTCTTTGTCCATAGGTGCTCAATAAAAACTGTTTGCACGTTTATTTTAGGGACAACACAGAACCTCAAAATTACTATAAAGCTCAAGGAGTTGAAATTTGTCAAGGACTCCTTTTTTGCTAATAGTTTTTTTTAAATAAGAAAAGTGTTTCAAATGATTTTTTTGAAGCTTTAGGGCTCCGCTACACTGGACTAAAAATTATTCTATGACCTGCTGGATTGAAACTTTACATGGTCGTTCCTCTTTGCTCATCATAGGTACTTACTAAGAAATGACTTTACAAATATAGTTTTTGAAATCCTTTAGGGCTCCACTGCACAGGACTTCAAAATTACTCTGATGATTCATCCTTGTGGCCAATTTCAATTGCGAATCAAGGAATCAACGGATCTCAGAAACTATAGGACTATATAGACTTTGTAGTCGGTGTTCCTTTATCTCATTGGTGCGCACTATGGAAGAGTTTTGTAAATTTCAATTAGGGTTCCGCCCCACAGAATATAAAAATTACCATAAATCCTACGGGATTGAAATTAATCGTGGATTTCTCCGCTACCTTGTTGCTCTCAGCTGCCTTCTAGATAGAATTGACCATTATATTACAGAGCGATGAAAAATCAATTGTTTATCGGTTGCAATAATCGTGGTCTCTTTGCTAATATGTACTCCCTAATAAAAAAGCTTTGTAAATATAGTTTTTGAAGTTCTTTAAGGCTCTCACTGGACTTAAAAATTACTCTAGAGCCTATACGGGGTTGAAATGTGACATGAACGTTCCCCTTTACTCAAAGGTGCTCATTAAGCTAAGGTTTTGCATAATTCCTTCACGGCTCCGCCCACACTACATCAATGTTTCAATGGAATTTGAAAAAGATTCAGTTGCTCTATAAAGAGATTTTATTAGCTAAAAAATAAACTCAATCACGGACGAAGCCGTGACGGGCAACAGCTAGTTTCACATAAAATAATTTGTCATAAAAGACACAAGTAGACATGGATAGCCATAGAGAAAAAGGAATGTCCACATTAGTAGAATCTTTCTACTGAGATACATAACGCGAAAAGCGGGCAATGTAAGACAGTAGATAGTCTGAATCTCACGAGTGCAGCAGGAGACTCTCGGTGGTCTGAATCTCCCGAGGGCAGCAAGAGACACTCGGTGGTCTGGATTTCACAAGGGTAGCAAAAAACACTCGGTTTTCTAGATCTCACGAGGGCAGCAAAAGATACTCGGTAGTATAGATCTTAAGAGGGCGGTAAGAGACACACAGTAGTCTGGATCTCACGAGGCAGAAGATTCTTGGTGGTTTGGATCTCAAGAGGGCAGCAAGAGACACTCGGTAGTCTGGATCTCACAAGGGCAGCAGGAGACACTCGGTAGTGTGGATATCACGATTGTAGCAGGAGTCACTGACTCACTGAAGACGCACTGACGTCTCGATCCCTCGAGAGAATGGTTGACCGTTTGTTTTAATTGATCAAACTGAAACCTTCCTTGGCGTTGCGCTTCATGGCTAACACTGCCTTGCCTCTCACACCCTTTATTATCTCCTACTGGGTTCACTTGAGTATTGCTACAGGAGGAAAGGCCGGTGACAGTTGCGATTTTTTCTGGAATCCTAAGCCCGGCGAGTTTCCGGTCCCAATATAAAGTAATCGTTGGGAGCCGGAGGTGGTTCTCAAGGAGGCTAAAAGAAACAGCGGCCACGGGGAACCCCCTCCTATAAACAAGACTTAACTAAAACAAATTTTTTCAAAGATTGTATAATATTTATAATCTCCAAACAAGAAAAAATTCAAAAATGTTCCACTGGCTTTTCCTATGAGAAAAGTGAACATGCACCTGTTGAAAATTATTAAATTTGAAACTATTGAGACATGGTTAGTATAGTACATTCCAATTTTATATCGTCTCACCATTTTTTTTTTTTTAATTTTATTATTATTTGAGCTGTGTTGGAATGGCAGCTGTGTTTCACCAAAATAACATCATCAGCTGGTTCATGAAATGAAAAGTAATGTTTTCTTTTTTCTAGCAATTTTTATGATATTTTAGAAAATATTGAAGCTTATATTTGCTAGAATCAGTGTTTTAAAGTAATTTAAGGTATGTTTTAGTTATACAAAGTTACATTAAAATGAAGAGTTTTAAATTTGAAGAGAAAACTTACATTACATAGTTACCCCAATTATTGAGGTTAGTTATTGAGACACAAGTTAAAATGTCAAAACATTCCGTTATTTATTTCTTTTTACAAACATTGATATTTGCTAAAATTGTTTGCGTGTCAGTAGAGTCTAAAAATGAACAGCTTAGCACAGAATATAATGCTTATCATTGTAAAGAAATTGAACTACATTGGGTTTATTTTGAAATAGCCAATGATAAATTTAAAATTGACAGTGCTTTAGAAAATACAAACTACAGGTTTAAAAAGAATCGCTGGAGAGTGTTATGGAAATTGTCAACTAACAGAATTAAGTACTCATATATAATTTTAGTAACATTCATACTTTTGAGTGGAGATATAGAGCAAAATCCAGGGCCAGATGCAGGAAATTTGTTACAAGAATGCCCTATGTGTCACAAATATTTTAGAAGAGTGGAGTCTCATATCAAAGCATCACACAAATATGATGTACCAAATGAAAGTGTTTGTTCTCGTGATTCGAATAAGAAACCACGAAAAAGCATATTGAATGGTGTCAAAAATAAGGTTGAGAACGAAACTTACGAAAAATGGTACAGACTAGGAGATGAAGAGTTACAATTATGGGTAGACAGTTATTTAGATCTAGCGGAAAATATCAACTTCATGAATGCGACAGTGGGTAATTTAATTCTAAATGAAAACGACATGGAAACAATAAAAGATATGACTAAGCAGCTTAACATTTTAGAGTTTACATTTATTCCAATGAATAACAGAAAAAATACATGTAAGGATCCTCTCTCCCCAAATTTTCATTGGTCTCTATTGATCTTCAGTAGAAATGAATCAGTTTTTTATCACTTAGACTCGCTTTCTCCATTTAATCATTCATGTGTTTCCAACTTTGTATGTAATATAAATAAAACCTTGTCTAACGAGAATGAATATGAAATTATTGAGGTTAACTGCAAAGCGCAAAAAAATTATGTGGAATGTGGGGCACACGTATTGCATAATACTCATGTTGCTTCAAATTGCATTCAAAACAATCAAAAAATCAACAATAACAAAAAGTTTTGGATGATTTTTCTGTGACCAAGATATACAACCAAATTGAGTTAGTGAGAAGGGAGAATATCTCTCGCAATGTCAGAAATGTAAAGCCCAGAATCCAAAATGAGAATAAAGAAGACGTTGTAAATGTGGAAATTGAACAACAATCTTTTACAGTTTCCACAAAAATTTCGCAAAGCGATGATGCGTTAGAATCAATCAATGACACTCAGGTAGTAGATCTTGTAACATTAAAAAAAGCCAATTTAGAACGTTGTAAAATTTGTGGAAAAAGTTTTAAAAGTAGAAAAGGTATTAGTACACATATTGCAAAGTCTCATCAAGAAATTCAAAGGGGAAAGTTAGTTCAAAAATATGAAACAGAAAACAATGTAGGTCTGAGTACTATATGCACGGATAATATAGATGACAGTAATGAGTTAGATTTTTCTGAAGGGAATAATAAAAATCCAAGCATTCTTGAAAAACAGTACGATGAGTGGTTAAACATCTTTAAAGAAAGTCTGGATCCTAAGATTTTTGACTCTAAACTATCTGAGTTCCTTGAATTTTTAGTTAAATCAATTGACATTTTACCAGGCCCTAAACACCCTGCAAAAAAATTTTACGAAATAAGAAAAAAGAAAAAAGATGTAAAAATGTCAAGAAATTGTAAAGAATCAAGTAACCCGATTAGAAAAACTATAAATGACCGAAAAAAACGAAAAGAAAAATATAACTATCAAATTATTCAACATGAATACTATAACACAAGACGAAAAGCAATAAGAAAAGTTATGGAGGATAGTTGCAAAGGATGTCAAATTGACCTCACTGAAATTTATGATCATTTTCATGAGCGTTTTTCTCATGAAAATACACATATGTTACAAGAGTATAAAGAACCAAACAAGGACGTTTTATTTGAAAATAATATGAATTACACTGATAAAATAACAGTAAAAGACATATTGAATGCGATGAATAAAATAAAGATTGACACAGCATGTGGCCCTGATCGTGTCATAATGAGGTCAATAAAAAACGAGAAAGTTCCTGAAATACTATCTTATATTTTCACTTTCATGCATCAAAAGAATATGGTTCCATCAATATTGAAGAAAGGAAGAACTATTCTTTTGCATAAAGGGGGTGACAATAGAAACATAAATAACTGGAGGCCCGTTTCTATTTGCTCAGTTATAAGAAGAATTTACGAAAAGATAATAGACAAAAGATTGAAGAGTTATATAGAGTTCAATCCATTTCAACAAGGTTTTATTTCAACACCTGGTACATACGTGAATGCTAACATTCTTAACTCTGTATTAATATCCGCCAAAAAAAAATAAAAAAGATTGTAGCATACTATTTTTAGACGTGACAAAAGCATATGATAACATTAGCCATAGTCATCTTGAATCTTCTCTGAGAAGTTTACCAATTCCAGACAAACTTAGGGATACAATATGTGAGTTACAAAAAGAGAATGTTACACAGGTGGAAACAGTCAAGGGAAAACCAAAATTATACTCCTGAAACGTGGTGTATTTCGGGGAGCACCCTTATCACCAACCTTGTATAACATTAGTGTTGACCATATACTTGATACTATGAGCGAAGAAGGAATAAAATCAGAATACGGATATAAAGTTGATGAAAATTTGCCAGCAATAACAATTCTTGGTTTTGCGGATGACACGGTCATTATTGGTAAAAATAAAGAAGCTGTTATAAATCTATACAACATGATTCTGCCATTATTCGAGGAAATTGGTCTACAAATTAACAACTCTAAAACAAACATAATACATATTGAAAAAGGAAAATTGAAACCAACTGAATTTACTTTGGGCGGAGTCCTGCTGCAGTCTCTAAATTATGGAGGAAAAGTTAAATATTTAGGCATTAATTTTGAAAATGAAATTGTGGCTGACAAAAGTAAAATAATTAAAACCATGAATGAAAAAGTTGAAAAAGTTACATCAACCCCATATTTAAAAACAGACCAAAAATATTACGTTTTAAATAAATGTGTTTGGCCAACACTGGTGTATCCTTTGCAGACAGCCCCTTTAACTAAACTTACTAAGGATTTTCTAGATGATGTGGACAAAATTATCAGGTCAGCAAGTAAGGAAATTTTTGAATTACCAGGCGATATACCCAATGCAATGATATATGCACCAAAAAATAAAAAAGGGCTGGGCATGTTCAGGGCATCATGGGAGGCCCCATTGCAACATATAAATTGCTGTAAAATTCTTTGTGACGTAAACAATCCTTATATTACAACATGTCGGAATTTTCAACAAGAAATAATAAATTGCCTGAGAAGATTGGGATTGAATGACTGTTTAATCGATTTGGAAAATCTCAATACAACAAAACTAAGGGAAACCCTTCAGGAAGATCAATACAAACAATGGTGCTCTCTTAGACAAAAAGGTCGAGGGGTAGTTTTATTTCAAGAATATCCACCAGCAAATTTAAATTTAAACAAAATGAAAGGTCTAACTTGCTCTGAGTATAAAGATTATTTGAAAATGGTGGGAGACGTTGCCCCTGTAAGAGCTACCCACGGCAGATCCAAGGACGGTAACCGGTGTAGGCATTGCCCTACCACCGAGAACTACATTTTTGAATCAATGCCTCATGTCCTTGGAGTCTGCCCATTTGGGGAGCTCTTACGAAACAAAAGGCACCATACTATTAGAAGCATCCTTGCAAGAGCTCTAGAAGAAAACAACTTTGAGGTTTACGAAGAAGTAAAGGGTATAGCGGAAAATGGCTCCTTGAGAAGAGTAGACATTTTAGCTATTGACAGGAACAACCAGAAAGCATTCATAATTGACCCGACCATCAGGTATGAAACAGGTGAAGAACAACCGGAAAAAGTTGATAAAGAGAAAAAAGACATATATATTCCAACCATTAAATACTTTAAAGAAAAATACCAGTGCAAATCAATTGAAGTTATAGGTTTATTCATCGGTTGTCGTGGAACATTATCAAAATTTTTCTGTGAATTTGCACATAAATTTAAAGTAAAAAAGAAAACTCTATTGGAAATATCAACAACCACAGTAAAATTGTCTATTGCTATACTAAGGAACCATTTATATACAAGAAGTTTCGAAGAAAATTGAAAATATGTGTAAATTTAAGAGATGTTTTAGTAATTTATTTATTTATTTTAGTATTTTTAACAATATTTGTATTAGCAACCTTTGTGTAAGCAACTTCGATGGAAGAAGGTGTTAATTTATTTTAATAAATTATCTTTATATAATTCTAAACGATAGTCTTTATAAATTCACTAGGGTGACTAAAATATGAAGATAGTTTCCCCTTCGAAATGTTCAAGACGTTTACAAGATCGACAAAACAACCCATAAACCCCGCGGACACAATGTAACAGACACCCTTGAGGTCACATTGTGTGGGGATGAAAAGCTTATCCGCTGGTCGAGGGCTGCAAAGGTGGCGCCCACAAAAGCTCCTTGACTTTTGCGCATCCAAACGCCAGCTATTGTGAGTCGGGGCGGGACTCCATATATGTGGGCTTTCACACTATTAATTCCGTATTTGAGTGTGACAAAGCCTAGCACGAGCCGGCAGCTGACCGAACAACTGGCCCTACGCATCACACCTTTGGCGGACAAATAACTACAGGGGATGAACTGCCACTACTGTCCGTTTAGAGAACAGTTGGCGGCGAGACTGGCACTACATCACACCTTTGGGGCACAAATAAAGACAAGCGATGAACTGCCACTACTGTCTAGTCTGGAAATTGTTGGTGGAGAAAAACTGGAAATACATCGCATCTTTAAGGTACAAATAACTACAGAGTACCTACAAATAACTAACTACCACTATCTCAATTTTCATTGGATCATATTGCTTCCCTTATAGTAATTTTGGGTCAATACATGTCTGTCTTTGGCCCACGTTCGATCGCTCTCATGCAGCTTATTCCCAGTAATCATTACCAAAAAGTTTAACTCTACCGAAAGACTGCAAAACCGAACCCCTGCTTTACATTGAAGACTTCTTAAGTAGGCGGCAACCGAAATACTTTCATTTGATCTTAGAGACCAACCAATAATTTTTAAACCTTGTGTTGATTTTTAAGGCATTTGTTAGAGTTTCAACTGCATCGCAACAAAAAATCCTCCCACCTAAAAAAAACTTGTTATGTCGTATTTAATTTGTCAACAAGCTTTAGAAATCTTTCTATATACCGCCAAACTCTTTCAAAGCATTTGAAACAAAAACTCAGATAACATTTCCAATGAACAAAGTATGCAGGCTTTGTATGAGTATAGTACAGACCACCGCGCCTAAAACTATGCCGAAAACAATGGTATCCGTATTCGGCTTTCAGTGGAACCACGTGCTTTGTACAGTGTCAAATGGGCAACAAAGCCCCGCCGCCCGATTCCATGTTTCACGTAGTTTGTGCCGGCGGCTGGGCAGGGCCATTGTCGATACACCACGGCAAACATTGCCACGGTGATGACTGAATTACAATTACAGAATCGTGATGTAGTCGGCATGTAGTGGGGATATGTGAAGAACAACAACACCGTGCCATGTTATAATGCATTCATCAACAAATTTTCTCATGCAATGCTTTTCCTGTTATTCCAATTGATCTAAAGGTGTGTTATGAAGTTACGCCTGATTTATTGTACCTTTCAAACCAAAACCTATTTCAAAGACATCTCAAGAGACAAAAAAACAACAATCAAATAGTGTAGTGATAATGGCGGTGGCCCATTATGTACATCGGCGAGTTCAGCTGTGTTTTTAGTAAAAATGTTCTTAGTTAATTTTTTAATTAAAAACTCTCGCTTTCATTAACTAAAAAATATATTTTAGGGTAAAATCCAATTTAAGATAGAGCTAGACGACCTGGTTCAGCTAAACATCGTTTAGGTGACACGGAAGTTCAACAAAGTGAAACATTCTCACCCATAGTTGATTAGCTCACAACAAACTCCTATGCTTTGGCTTTGCAAGACTTACTGGATATTATTTGCATACCATAGTTCAACATGCATGATTTGTTATCCAACTACTGATACATACAATTTTGAGTGAAATAGACTGTGGACTGTGAGCCTATTAGACACTCTACCACATAACTTCCACACGACTTCGCAATCCGGGAAAGGGCAGGGATTTACATCAGAGTATAGTCCCAGGCGGGTCCGCCATTTTGAGTCCATGGTGTAGGCCTACACTGTACTGTCATTTTAACCAACTTGGATACGTAAAGGACCCTTCTGGGAGGTAACGTTATTCGCTGGTACAGTAAGTACCTATGGGACGGATTTCGCAATCTGTCTCGCAGGTGACTCTCCTCCGCGGTAACTGATTATATAAACTAAAAGAACCTAACCTCACCCAACTATTATAATGTTTAAGTGCTGCCGTAGAAAAGGGTTATTGACGAGACAACCTATACCAGAAGGCATCCAATGCATGTCGGAAAAGTGTGGTTTTGCCAGCCTAAAACAGCTCTAAACTTATTGCTGCATTGTGTCACCCTCACACCAGGAGTATCTCCATGCTATCCACTCCAGACTGTGGGTCTGTTACACAAGATAATTTCGTTTTGAGCGCCGATGTTCTCACCGGCACGGGCCGCGCGGCGCGGCGCCTGCCCCCATCAAAGACTCATGACTCGCGCTTCGCTCACGCTTTCTTCGCCAGAGCGCGCACGGCGCCGCCTCAAACACTCGTCTGTAATTAATCTCAAGTTAGCCACAAACTCTCGGTATCCGCTTCCGGCCCGCTCATTAAAAACCGTGATTGTTTCGCGCCAGAAATCGAATTAATCAAGTTGATCTTACTGGTGACGCGGTGAAATCACAGATTTCTCATTTTCAAAATTGGATTGTTTTTTTAAGGTTATCATAGACTTTAAAAGATTTTTTTGAAATCTTTCATTGTAAATTAAATTTGGCCAGTAACACAATATTTCGCAGATAAAAAGCCAGCTTTAGGTGCACCTTAGCTCCCCCCCAGATGTAATGATGTAATCAAATCTATTGTCCCTGCTATAGTGATTATGACTTGAATTATGGTTGTTACTTTTTTACAACTTTCAAGAGAAACCTAACTTATATATGACATAGAAATTGAACATTGGAGTTTTAAAGGATGTGGGAAACCTTTAGATGCATACAGAACTTGAATAGAAAAACAACTGCATTTTATAATGAATACAATTGTACAATAACCCACAAGTTTGCCCGGTTTTGAAACATCCATAAAATCGACATAAAATTTTCCGCTAATGAGCCAAGGCATATGTAATTACCAAACCAAACCAAACCAAAATCCTTTATTGCATGAGACAATCAATACAATTGTATAGCAAACGTCATATATACATATTAAACATAAATTCTTCAAGATAACCTTAAAACAATACATTAACATTAAAAAAAAAAACAGATACTGTGTACTAAAAAAATGCCTACGTTTCAAAGAACTCATCCACTGAGTAAAAAGCTCTTTCCATAAGAAATGATTTTAGTTTGTTTTTAAATAATTTAAGGTCGCCAAGCAATTTGATTTCTTCCGGGAGTTTATTAAATAGTTTTGGTCCAAGATTTTGTGGTAGTGAATCTGACATTGCCAATCTGTGGGGAGTTTGTCTATGTTGAAAACGGTGTCTTGTGTTATGAGGATGTACGTCAGTGCCTATTATAAATGATGCATATTTATACATGTAAAAAATTAAAGTTTCATAAATATAATGTGATGCCAAAATTAAAATTTTAAAAGATTTAAAAAATTCTCTGCAAGAGGTGCGTCTATTTATACCCGCCATTATTAGAATAGCTCTCTTTTGCAGTCTGAAAATTCGCAAAAGAGCACTCTGGGATGCTGATCCCCAAAGTATGATTCCGTATACTAAACGCGACTCTATAAGCGCGGTGTAGATCAATCGAATTAGAAATGGATTTTTGAATTTAGCGAACGTGTTTAGTAAAAATAATTGAGATGACAATTTAGAGCAAAGAATGTTTATTTATGGTGCCCAAGAAAAATGTTGATCGAATATTAGTCCAAGGTATTTACTTTCGGGAGAGAACGGAAGTTCAAAATCATTCATAAAAATCTGTGGTTCAATATCAATGGTTCTTTGACCTGAAAAAATATACAATTACTTTTATTTGGATTTATATGCAAGTTATTATTGTTTAGATATTGATAAAGATTTGTTAATTCTACAAAAATCTCAATTTCTAAATTATGAAAAGAATTATTTTTGAACAGTATAGCTATGTCATCCGCATACATAGTTAATTGGAGATTTGGGAAGTTCTTTTTAAGGCTGTTTGTATATAATATGTATAACATTGGGCCCAATACCGAGCCTTGGGGGATCCCAAAGTTTGCATTAATACTATCCGACTGCACATTTTCAATTTTAACTACTTGAGTTCTAAATTGTAATAATGATTTTACCCATCCTAATGCCAGGCCCCGCACTCCAAGCATAAAAAGCCTTTCAAAAAGTATATTATGATCCAAGCAGTCAAATGCTTTTTGTAAATCTAAAAAAATTCCAACAGTTTTACATTTTTCGTCCAGTGCCAAGATTGCCTCTGTAACGAAGTTAACCATGGCATCTTTTGTATTTTTACCCTTAACAAATCCATATTGATCTTTTTTTAACAAATTATAATGAAGCAAAAAATTTAACAGTCTACTAGTAAAAACTTGTTCGTAAATTTTAGAAAAGGTTGAAACATTTAGTTACATAATTAGTTTACATGTTAAAACCACTCTTTATTGGAAGTGAGGTATTAATTTACCGGTATTTACATTTTAAACAATACCCAATTTTGTTCACGCCAATGCTTTTGAAAATAAAGCATACAATTGAAGAAGTAACTTTCAAAAGGTGATTTGTCACAAAATTTTTTTTTGACATATTGGTATCACTGGATCCCTTTAACAAAATCCTAAAACATGTGAACAATATTTTGCATTAAAACGACGTTTGTCCCATTTAAAAACAGTAATCAAAATCTGGGTTTGGAGCAAAAAGCATTTTGTCCATGGGGTGTTTTCAGTTCAAAAGGTATTTAGTCCATTGAGCCAATGGCAGCGCTGCATTATGTAAACAAATCCCAGGTTGCTAGGTTACAGCAGAAGCATGTTGTTTGTGTTTGGTGAATTAGTTGAGGTTATAAGTAGTGGAGTGTGTACTGTTGTAAGGTTAATTCGAGTGCTGGTTTGTGTAAATGAAGTGATAATTTATTACTATGGAAGAAGTGGATGGAAGTGTGAGTGTTGGAGAGGTGACTGTTGGGAGTAGGAAAAGGAAAACACGTAGACTGCACGAGAAACAGCAAAAAGGTTAAGGTACTCCCAACTTAAAAGAGCTTTAGTTTTCAACCCATGCACTCATAACACAAAAAGGTTTGCATGTGTTAAATTCAAACCTAAACATTTGAAAAACTTCAAAGATTATTTCTACCAAAAACCTGACAAAACAAGGCAAGACTTCATTATAGGTAATTTAGTTACTACTCGATCTGTGAAACGGCGTTCATAAGAGTAAAAGAGGTAAGCCAGGTGGAGAGCACTAAAACACCTAAATTAAAAGTGCTGTTATACTATAGGCCAGCATTTTTGTTTTAATTTTTGTTAGTTTTTAGCGTTTGTTTAACATTGATTCCTGTATAATAAAATTGTATTCTTTTCAAACAGAGTTTTGTCCCTTTGTTATTATTGAATCAAAAAGTATTTTGTCCATTGAGTTGGTTCAAAAGGTAATTTGTCCATATTTTATATAACAATTACTAATTTTAGGAGAAAGAAATATTTCTAATCCTTGGTGAAATAAGAGTTTTTAGTTATAATAAGTTTATTTCGGTAAAACTTGTTTCTGTAGGGTATTTATATCTCATGATATACGTTTTCTGCCTTTCCTGAAAAGTCGTATTACTGTGACAAATCACCTGTTGAAAGTTACCTCCTCAATTCTTTTCGAGTGGAAAAGGCCACCTATACTACTAACAGTTATTTTCATTCCTACCAAAACGAAATTATGGAGTTATTATTTGTAACTGGTGTTGAGACAGTGAAATTCAAGATATAAACTCATTTATCTATATCAATGTTACCGTTACCGCACTTCTTTACCAACAACAAACTTAAGTAAATCGTCTATAGAACGGGATGACATGGGCTTCGGTTGTATTTGTCTACATCGTGTAAAATTCCAAAGCAATCTAAGAAAATTTTACGTATCAAAATCGATTGAATGATAAGTGATTTAAATCCCACATCGAAAACCTTACCTTTATTTTCCCAGAACTAAAAGCTAACTCCCACTATTCAACACGTGTATAAACCCTCCTATAAAGTTCACACGTATCCCTCCGACTCCGACTCAACAAATATGTGAACGCTCATATTATTCTGGCCGCGTCGTCGGCCCCGCTTCCCCGGTTGCAGCTCAGTAAATCATTAGGACATTTTAATACGCGGTTGCGGTTAAAATTATCCCGAGAAATACTTCATTCCCCGTAATATTTCATGGGTCGGCCTGGACTTTTTGTGATAATTTAATTTGTGCTATAGGGGAGTTGTCGCACTGTGCCGATGGTCAGTCTGGGTTATAAAACTATGGTTCTGCACCGGAGACGTAGGCCTGTGTTATCTGAGAGCAGAAGTACATTACATTACATTAGATGAGATTAGATATGTTAAGGTTAGGATGGTAAGTGTATAAACAGAGTATAAGAGTGAGTATAAACATGATATTATTGCTTACGAATGTAGAATGTTATATTACACGTTTCTTGAGTTCCAAATATAAAAACATCTCAACCTATTTTCTTCTATTTTGAGAAAACATGTCCTAATTTTTGAAATTTCCTAATCACAAAAACAGAATCGAGTTAGATCATCATTCTACCAAAGGTAAATTTTGATTGCCCCCAGTTTTTGCGTGAGTCTGCAAGTAGAACACAACCACTGTATAGAAAAAAAAAAAACGGTTAAAAATTCCGGCTGTTATATTAAAAAAGCTAAATGTCAACAAATTGTAAAACAATTCAAATTTTAAAAAGCTACAAAATGTGTTAGTTTTAGCAGAAATACCAAAAATGCAAAAATCAACCAAGAAACAACGAAAAATAATTGGAATTATTTATGAAGTCACGCATAGGGCAACTCGTTAAATTTTGTAGACATAAACTACGGATATCAAATAGAAACAGAACACACCTTCGTATTTTTTACCTCTAAATAACTTTGCAAAATCCTATAAAATAGTGATGGAGCACTCTGCATCAAAGTTCCAACCATTGGCTCAGCACAACCATACCCGCCACGGTGGTTGTGAGCGGTGGCGGTTGGACGGTGGGCAACAGGAGGAATGCGAACGGCCCGCAGGACCCCCGATGGTAGACGAATCGCCCCGATATCTCACGATAATGGACGGGTCATCAAACGCATGCAGATGTCCCCGGTATGGACGGAATATCAAGCAGTGTCCAGGTGCACCGGTACACACGCTGACAGATTACACGGCCGACGAAACGATTTAAATTTAAATTTTGGAAAGTCACTGGAGGAATGGTTCTTTCCAAGTGCACAGCATTTTCTATCATAATAGGTATAGTTTGTCCAAACCAATCACTCTTAAAGCTTGATAAAATTTACTCGAAAAAATATGTTGGAAAAATAGCTTGGGTGAAAGATGAAAGTGAAAATAGATTCTATGGGCATTGTCAAGAAATTTGATATTTTTTAAATTACTGATAATGGAAGGTAGATCGAGATACTGCATCCTTAATTGTGTAGGCCTATATTCGTTTCTTTTGGCATACACAACAACCCCTTCAATATTTTTACAGACTATCAAACATCATGTATAGTATGATATTAATCCTATTTTCATGACGACAGCAACAATCAATAATACTTTTTCGGTTTTCATGGAAACAGACGCTTCTAGCTGCGTTTTGCTCCTATAAACAGCTTCTCAACCTCGCTCGTTCCGGTACTTCAAACGCTCCTCTCAAATCCAAAGAACCACAAGAAGTTTCTCCACTGCCCAAACAGAGGGAAGTCGTCAGCGGAGTTCTTTCATCAGCCGCCTTGCTAGGGAACACTCAAGCGGTTGAATCTTTTGTCCCAGAGAGTTTTCTTCCAGACTCCCAAAAGGCTCCAGATCGCCGAAGCCTCGACTCTCGCAGTTCATCCTAGGACAAGGTTTTGGTTTGCTAGAGCTTGTGGTCTTATAGGATTTCTGGAACAATCTTCCTGGAAGGATATACCGTAGGCTACTTTAATAGCCAAGATTTTTGTTTATTTATTATACCAAATGATTATTATGGGTATAATAAACCAATTATTTTTAAACTTGTTTATTTTATTATTTAGGCAAATCTCACAATGTAGGATGGGGATAAAATTTCTGTGTGTTGTGATAGTTTATAAAATCACTATGAAACCCAAATCACTAAGATTGAGATATAAAATAAATCAAAGATATGGGATTTACTGTACAATTGCAAATGGAATCTAAAACTAAAGGTTATTTTAAATTAATGAAGTAATAAAGCTAAAAATTGAACTATCGAATTTATCATTATACAAAAGCTAACCTACAAGTTACCTGCTTTTTTTAATAAAATGCCATCGTGAAGTAATTGAGCTTGCCTTATAACACTATTTCAACTTCCAGCTTCAAAATATTCTATAAAGTTATCTCTAGATACGTAAGACAATTAACTTTGTATATACCGTACTGTTAAAGCTTTACAATTAAAATTACATGTGGAACAAGAAACATTGTAAAATATATATTTTTTAATATATCTATATATATAATTCTGTAAGCGATATTTCTTGAGCAAAATTGTGAGCGCCATACAGATCGCAGAAAGATGGGAGGGGTCTCAAATTAAAGGTCTCGGTCCCATGCACGAGGGAAAACTATCGGCGTGTCCATAATGATAACAGGAAATGAGAAATCACGTAAAACGTCCTCCATAAGAATAGCATGGGGATTTAAAAAAACGTCTGCTTTGTATACATTAAAACATGTGTTATGGTTTAATTTCAAAATGAGGCACAGATGATAACATTGAGTGAAGATAATAAAATAATTCACACCAAGTGAAGCAATCTACGGTATATAATAATTCTGTAAGCGAAATTTCTTGAGCAAAATTGTGAGCGTTTTACAAATCGCAGGAAGATGGTAGGAGACTCAAATTAAAGGTTTCGGTCCCATAAAGCGTATCCATAAAGTTGCAAGGAAATGAGAAATATAGTAAAACGTCCTCTTTAAGAATAGCATGGGGATTCGAAAAATGTCTTCTTTGTGTACATTGAAACATATGTTTTGGTTTTATTTTAAAACTAGAGACAGAATATAAAATTGAGTAAAGAACTATTCATAGCCAAATGACAAAAATTAACTCTAGAGTGGTAATACTATAATAAAACGTTTTGTTGCTTTGAGCTACTAAAAATTCTACTAGGAGAAACCTTACATACTATTACAAATTGACTGCTGGTTTTACTGTTGTTACTATATTTTAAATTGTAAAAAAAACTGAGCGTGTATGCAAATAATAAAATGCTTTCTGATCGTTAATAGAGATGCAATGGGCGATGAATTGCGGTTTGAGAAACACCTACATTATTTCCATTGTTTTGGTTTTATTTTAAGACGAAAAGTGTCAAATGATCATATTGAATGACGATGACACATTAATTGATACTTAAAGTGTATCAGTCAGTGAAGTTTTGGTATTCTGTTAGCTGAATTTTCCGAGAAACCTTTTCATAGTCATTTCATAGATTGTAGGATTATAGGAGACGAGTTAAAATCAAAGACGTTTGTCCTACATACTAGAGGAACATGCAGCAGGTAAAAAACTTTACAACAAAATGGGAAATATATAACAATGGTTAGTTACTGAAAGGTTCTCCTTAAAGATTCTCCATGTAGTGATTAAAAAAAAATCTCCTTTGTTTAGCAAAATTAAGAGTTTTGATTAGGAGGGATGAATATTCACAGCAAGTGAAGATGCACTTTGAGGTGCTTTGTTTAAATTTTGTGACTAAAACATAAAAAATAAAAAAAACTGATAGGAGCTAAAAAATCAACGTTTTTTTTCATTGCCGCTTTTCTATGTTATATTAAAAAGCTGTCACAGCTCAATTAAGGAAATACGATTTCTTTCAAAGCTTATTTTCCATATATCGATATGAGTTTAACAACAGACAAAATAGAGCATTTACAAACGGGTGACATAATAGTACAGGATTGATAAGAGTACTTGGTGGCGAATGGTCTGTTCAAACGGTATTGTTAAAATATTAGGCCTATATACCTCAAATTAAAATTAAAATTTCTGGAAACCTTATTCGTTGTGGAAGAAATGGTAATACGTTATGGTTCATGCTATTTTAATTTTAAGATTAGGGGCTTTTGCCCCTACGAGCCACTAGTTTTTTAATAAATTGAAACTGTAAGAAACTGTTCTAAATGAAATTTTCGTTGGTATTTATGAACAAAAGAAACTGTTTTACACGTATCCCACAGTCAAAACTCATAGATAATGCAATTTTAATATTTTATTTTTTTAAGCTGTTCTCAAGGTGATGCGATATGCTGGATAAAAGGAATACAGCAGTCTTTATTAGTGGTTACCTTACAGCAATCATTCAAGAGCGAACTACCAAGTCATCAAGAATAGATTCGTGCTATTGGCCAACAAGACATAAGCTATCTGCTGATTTATGTAGAAACTTTACTATCAGCTACAAAACCACTTTAAGTAGACTCCCGTAGCACTTATGGGTAATTATTTGCCATTACTCATGCTATTTAGGACACTGCCATGAAACATTATCTGGGCATAAACTGTAGAAATAAATTTCAAATGTATGAAAGTGGGTTGCCAAATTTTGTGTTCTGCATGTGGGGCTTCTTGTGGGGCTATATGTGTTTTGTAAAAAAATATGGCAATTACTGAAGTATAGGAGATTACGTTGGACGTCGTATAGGAGATTATACTTGGACTTTAAACTTTTTTTTAATATAGTACAACCTTTTTAATATCCACCTTATACAAAAACATGTAGTTTCCCAAAAGTGACATCGTAGTTGCTGTCGCATTTTACAGTTATATGAATTTTATTTAAACATAACAATTTTTATCTAAAAAAAGGTTTTCTGAGAAGCGGTGGTTTTAATACATTTAATTTTTTGATATGAGATATAACTTTGTTTGTCTTTTCAAACGTGTTATGAATCAAGGCGTGCAGAAGAAACATCTTTTTTAGGTCAAGATAAGTCTATGTTTGTGATTATTGTATATATACGCCAATGAGGTTTATTTTCGTTTTAAAAACGAAAGTAAATCATGGCCGCATCACTGAATTCTTAGGAGGAGGCTGATATCCTTTTAATTTGCTAAAGAATATACAGTGCGCTAGAGTATATTACTGCTGTGATGATTATATTTTGTTTTCAATGTGATTTTTAATAAATGTAATATTTTGAAACGTTTTTAATCTGATTTTTTATATTTTTGTGCATATATGCCACGTTTGTCTATGCTATAATAAGTTGGATGAAAATAAAGAACTGATTACTGCATAACACTGAGAGTTGTGTAAGAAGTTATTTGCTGACAGAAACTGTAATAATTATGCGAACTGCATTACTGCCTCAGTTCTTCTTAGCATCCCCGCCGTCTCAACAATAGCCTACTATTCCCCCAGTCCGTTTCTCCGAGTCAGACCCTAACTGCAGGAGACGGATCACGTCCTATATATAATTTCCAAACAAGATGTATCGACTGGAAGTGTTAAGCGATAGCATCACTCCAGGGCAGCCTCCTGCGGGGATGTCTTCATCGACGTCCAGTGACGGACGCACAGCCAGCAGCCCGGGCCGGGGAGGATAGTTATCGTTACCGTGCACGGGAAATAGTAGTTATATTAATGTTGAAGAAAGAGAAAAATACCCGGTCGCAGCATACCCGCGTACCCAGGGAATTTATAATTGAATTTGATTTTTCCCATAAAAATCCGTATGAAGATTTTCTTTCAAAGAAGGATTTTGTGTAGGTTAATCTCTAGATGGTAAAGGTATATTAAAAATTATATCAAGATCTGGCATTTGTATATTTTCCCCATAAACACCATGGAAGTGAGTATGTCGGTTTTCCGCCATGAGAATGTTGAAATGTAGGCCTACCAATGGGGCGGTATATGCCCATGAGGGAAAGTGAAGATAGGGTATATCAAGGTTTTATTGATTTCTGGTAAGAATACTTGGGTAACATATTTTTTTGGATTTTCTTCTAACCAGTAAAGCTAAGTTAATACTATAGTTTTACTAATTGCTTTTAATCCCTTTATGTGTTTTAGTTAGAACTGATTACACTTATCAATTAACCGCACAAAACCTTTTTTTACCCACTTAAAATTATAAAACATATTTTTTACCCTTTTACAATCCCGATCCGACGTCCGATCACCCTTGCTCTGAAACTTTGTTACCTGATAATAACTGTGTTACACTTCTGTGCTGAATTTCATCAAAATCATCAGAAATTTCATTCGAAAGTTGTCTTATTCACGGAAACATTATATAAAATCCACAAACACTAATGGAATCTATATATTAATACGCAAGCATGTTTCATTTCCTCCTTTTTTCTCAGCTCGTGTGTATCGTAGGATAAATCCGAGCATACCATTAGAAAGGTATAGTCCTGTAGATGAGCAGAATCACATTCTAATTCACATCGAACTCCAGGGCTACGCCCCACAGGCTTTCAAAGTTCCAATGTTAATCTTATGGAGAAAGAAGAATTGAATAAAATCTTTAGACAGCTGTTGTAAAAACAACTACTAGAAAATTAGGAAGAACAGATGTTTTAGATCTAAAATATTTTTAAGCTTCTTGGGGGGCCAGATCAACTGAAATTTTGATCGAATTTCGATCAGGAGGCGATCTCTAGTAACAACTAATTGCCTAAATGTTGACAGAGTTTCTGAGTATGTAGAACTCCTCAGTCCGAGCAAGAGTCAATGAAAGGCCTACTGCGGCACCTACGATACAGTACCCCGGCTACTGGACCTGCCTGCGGTAGTACATGCCTGCGGCAGCGCCAGTGACGGTCCCAGCGTCGTTTGCCCGGGACAGGGTCGAGGTGCGCCGATGGTCAGTCAGGATCATAAAAACCAGGGTTGAGGTGCGCCGATAGTTGGTTTGGGTCTCTCGGGAGGCAGGGTCGAGGTGCGCCGATGGTCAGTTTGAGATTTACCTTCAGTTCGTTGCTTATTCGTGTTAATTATTATTAGGCTACATTTACTGTTTACCAATAGGCCTACTGTATCAATATTTAAAGTCAACTAAAGAATAACAATTTAAAATGTCGTATGCCTATGCAGTTTTTTGTTCATGTTAAAATATTACCTTGACTGTTTATCAATATCAATATTTACAGTCAACTATACAAGAAAAAAATAACCCAACCTAACCTAACCTAACCTAACCTAACCTAACCTGACCTAACCTAACCTAACCTAACCTAACAACACATGTTAATTTTTGTCCCCTGTTGATTTGCGCCATTTCACCCAATATAAACCCGCTTTTCGCCATAGTGATAAACATTTACTATTTATTTACAGGGGTTTTCCCACAGTTTAAATAACAACATACCGTACCTAACATTTATATTTAATTCGGAATGAATTAGTAACAGCGTGGCAGCAAAACATGGAGAACAGGCCACCCGACTGGCTATCGGCGCACCTCGACCCTGCCCCTCCGAGGGTCGACGGTAATCCGCTGTGGAATGCCCTGACCATCGGCGCACCTCGACATCTCCCGTTTGCCCGGGCGTTTGTGATGTTTGTTGTTTGACGACCGACCTGTTTGATTGACACGCAGCCCTCGGACATGTTCGATGCTGTTTGTTTGTTTGTTTCATCAGCCAGTTTAGAGTTAACGGTTAGCACAACATAAACAACACATATTGTAACGACAAATTGTCGATTCGTAAAATCAACATTTATACTTATTAAAAAATGAATGTGTGTTTATTTGATGTATTTTAATGTAATTTATTGCCCGCTACATTTTTAACAGATTTTAGGTTAAGGAAATGCTTAAAGGTATTGCTTTTGGAACGATTTGACGTCAATAAACAATTAGGCCTAAATGTTCACTTATGAGTGTCTGAGGGTGAACAGGCCTAGTCTATAGTAGAGAAATTTATATACAAATACATCAGGGTAAATCAGGTTGTGTAAGTAGGTGCAGAAAGATTCCTAACCGATCCAAATGTCTGAAATGTACACTAATTTAAATAATTATATTTTTCCTGGTTTCCTCAAAAAATGAGCTTAAATTTTCAATCAAATTAAAAACTAATCCAATAAAAAAACAACCACGGAATGGCTTTAGTCTAAAAATACACGACAAAACACTACAACACAGTGTAGCTTTGATCACATTACCGTAACATTGATATGTGGGACGGAAATATCTTCAAGCTACTTGAATGGATTATTTCACTGGTAATGCTATCAATAAAAATATACAACTTTGGAAAACCTTGGCAAAAGTCATGTACATAATTAATTATGAAAGCTAAGTGCTAAAAACTCACCATACTATGGATTATAGGAAAGATTAACAATATAACTCCTACAGGTGTATGCTTACCAAAACAATCAGTTCCAAAAAATACACAGTCTAAAAAGCCACAGCACAAAAAAAACCACCACTCCAAAATATCATTATTCACACCTGTCGCCTCCCCGGGCCGTCACAGCTCCGGCATGCTCAACCGTGACTGTGCGATCTTGTGGTTAATCCCACAGCGACACCGTGATGACCCGTCCCCATCCGAGGGAGATGAGAAATGAACGTTATCGGATGTATCACTGGAGAAGGCGCTATCAGACAGCTGAACGGAGCCGACTCATCGTCCGACGCGACAACGCGCTGTCAGATATCAGGACTGGGGAAACTGATGCCTTAGTTCTGGGGTGAGATACTGATATTTATACGAGGTTTGTATTGTAAGCTAAAATTGGTTTATTTCTTTATTTATTATTTAAACGGCTATACATCAGTTAATATTCGAGTTCATAGTTCAAAATGCATGACAAATAATTAAGAATGAGGCTTGACTTAAAATAGAGCTACATGGGTCTTGTAATTTTTGTTTTCAAACTAATTTAATCTAGTTTTTTCTCATTAAGTCCGCATCACCTAAGCTTAGCTGATTGCCAACAATGCAGTTTACTTATAGCTTACAATGGAGGACAAAAATAAATCAGAAATTGCGAGTTAGCAAGAGAAGTGATAGTTTGTCCTACGAATCCACGAAACGGACTGCATTATTACTTTCCAAAGACAGGATTTTCATGTGAACATATTGAAGACGTGCACCTATAATGTAAAAACCATCAAGAGGTCATATGCACATTTTTGTGAAAGATAGTCTATATGTGTGTGCCCAATAGTAAATGTCAACCGCATAACCTGGAACAAACTAAAAAATGCCTAAAAGATCCCCGATTCGCACACTTAGAAGCAGTGCACTGAGTTTGTACAGAGCTGCAAAAACTTAAGATTTCACTAGTTAAAGCTTAAAAATTCAACGTTATCCCATCACTATAATTTGTTTTCATACTATTCGGTTTCTTTATTAGGGCAACTTTGCGGACACCCGGTATAATAACAGAATGAAATATAGTTATAACAATACTATAAAAAATCAATTGGTTGTTGTTCACTTGAATGTCGTTGACTGATTTTTTTTGTAATACAATTTTCGGTAAACGTTTAGGAAAACCCGATGTGATCAAATTCAACTTATTATGATTCAGTTTTCAGCTAAATACATTTTTAAAGTTCTTATAAATTAGCACTATAACTTGTAATGTTCAATGGACACTAAATATTTCATCCAGTTTTCAATAACACTAATTACTATTCGTTTATCTTCTAGGTAACGTATATTAATTTTTGAAATGCGTTTAGTCGTTAGGAACTCAAAATTGAGACATCTTGATATAAAAAGATCGATCTACTCATTTCGCTAAATTATACGATAGATTAATAATATCCCAATCTTCTCATTATTTAATATATCACAGAGAAGTAATACATATATTTACATTATTCCTAAATGCGTATTATATCAAATAACTTTAAAATGTATAGCCTACACTGAGTGAAAACTCCTTATAATCACACTGCTTTGTTAAACAAAATACAGATATACATGTTACTGATTTTTTAAACTTAAAGTAAATTGATTTACATTCACCACATTGTTTGTGACGTGATGTAAAAGTAGGCCTAGTATTTCCTTAAAATTTCTTATATAAGGTAGATCTTTCTAAATAAATTATTTAGTACCTAATTCGACCACGTCACGAGTTTTGGATTTTTTACTTTACTATGAGACACAAATCCTTTGGTTATCATAAATAATTATTCCGTTTTGGACACAAATCCACCGGTGAATATTATTTACTTTAAACCTGAATACACTCTTATATCATATTTGACGCAAATCCTCTTAGACGGGAAGAAATATTAATAGCATTTCTTACAGTTATTTTAAAACCAAAATAAAATTCCTCTTAGAATATTAAAATTATTCAAGTCAGAATAAAATCAAAACAGAGATTTATTTGCCACGAATTGCACTTTTTCTATATGAACTTTTTATCTAAGAAACACACAGAGTACCCTGATGCAATCAATAATAGAATCTTGACAGTCTAATTATGTAGTAAATGTAGCATAAATTAAATCAGTAAAAAAGGAGAAATGTTATAGAGATAAAATTAAGAGGCATTGTGGTGTATAGGTTTTCCCCATCTGTAAACGGCCTTTTTAAGAACATCGAAATACAAAATATAATTTTCAAGTAATTCTGAATTTAAAGTAACTGCTTCAAGTTACAATCTTACTTAAAAATGTATACTAATTTAAATGTTTTTCACGGATTAGGCGTGAAAAACGAGTTAATCGGTTTTACCTTACGGATATACTGAAGCCAAAGTCACGGAAACAACTCGCGTTTACCCTGTTATTACACGAGGCGTTTACTTAGTCATTAGGAGTAGGCCTACTCTACTTTGGCAGGATCTCTATAAAGTGCTATCTATGG
This sequence comes from Neoaliturus tenellus, assembly GCA_030545055.2. Lineage (NCBI taxonomy): Eukaryota > Metazoa > Arthropoda > Insecta > Hemiptera > Cicadellidae > Neoaliturus > Neoaliturus tenellus. The sequence goes on from CM061531.1 coordinate 228,143,457, forward strand.
ATTACTAGCAATTTAAAGTTTGTTACTGCCATAATGCTTTCCAACATCTGAGCGTCTGCAATTTCGGAATTGTCATTTATAAATTAAAACCCATACGGACTAAAATATTTGCAATACATTTCAATTACATTTAATAAAATTCATTCGTTCTTTTCCAATCCGCTGTTTTAGTAAACAGTTAGTTGATGGCAATTGACCTATTTACAATAATGATTGGAATTCGAAAATTTCCATTAAACCCAGTCTTAGTTTCATTAAAATAATTATAATAGAGACCTCCACACATCTATTAGCAATATAAAACTAAACAAATATAAATGAAACATGGAGTAAAAATAAAAACAACACAAGTTTTACCGTATTATAGACCAATTGGGAAAAAGTTTAAATATTTGTGAATTAATTTTAAATATCTTAATAAGCTTGGGTGAATCTTATTGCACATAGTCGCAAAAGATTCACTTTCGGAAAGTCTTAAAGAATATCTATCTATATCTATAAAAGAGGAAGTATGTATGTAGCCTATATATGTATGTTGCAAATGGACTAAAAAACCGCGCGACAGATTGTAATGAAACTTTCAGGCATTTTTAAGCATTATTCAAGGATGGTTTGTGTGAAGTTAAGTGCAAATCTGTCCAAAGGGCTCTGACCCAGAGGACATACAATAGTTTGTAAAATAATCTGAAAATCCCTAATTTATCTATTTTTATTGGTTGCTAAGAAACAAATTCGCAGAACATTCACATTTTATGTATCCCAGCGATTTCTCATATATCCGGTGAACGTGACAGCGAATGAGAGTAACGAACGAGCTTACTTATAAAATAATTTCAATCACGGGCGAAGCAGTGACGGGAAACAGCTAGTTACTAGACCTAATAAAGTGAAATTAAAACCAGTATTTCAGGATGGAAAATTATTTTTTTATGATATACGCGTATGTTTGTTTTTAAAATTAAAAAAAATGTTTTGTTCATCCCTGAGAATCATTATTCTGTAAGAATTTGACTGAATGTCCGGTATAGCCATAATATGCCTAATTTTTTTCGTGTGGCTCATTTAGCTAGCCACCATGGTTTAAGAATAATAAAATAAATTCTGCGGTGCAGAGCACCTGAGTCAGTATAAGTAAAAATCTAAACATTGAAATAAAAATTAGGTCTCTCTTTATATAGAGCTAAATCCAGGGCGCTAAGCCATTGTAGCCCAGCTTCAAGGGCCTACAAGTTTATTTTCAACAACACCCAATTTGTTTCTTTTTCAGGTTTCTTTTTATATTCGAACTATTAGCCTACCACTTGTTTTTTAAATCATGTGCCTTATTAAAAAATACAGTAATTGATTGCACAAGATTAACATTGGAACTTACGACATTGCAACGGTAGAGGCATAGATAGAGTCCTGATTTTTGTTTAGGTCAGAGTCCTAAATGATTTGAGAACAATAATATGCCAATATGCCTACCTTTATCCTAGTTACTTAAACTAAAGTTGTACAACATTTTTCAGATAAATTGATCCTGCAGCTTCAGCGTGCATGGAGGACAAGAGTACAAAGAACCATATCGGTACATTATCTTTTCATATAGATATAGGCCTAAATAACAAATTAATTATTTGTAAATGTATGGTTTGTTAGTTTTTTATAATTGTTACTTAGCACTAAGCCGAGCACTTAGCTATATTATTAATGATTTTCACATCTGTGAAAAGACCTATGAAATGATTTTATTCCAACCATCATCCAAGAGGAATTTATTTGACGTACAATAATATAAAATTAGAGATATAACACTATAACAGACATATACTGCCAAAGCAAATATTTTTGCTAAACTAAGTGTGCGCCCTTTAATCTTTTAGAAGTTTGGCTTCAAAATCGTCATCATACGCGATAAACAAACGCTCTGCAAAGTGAAATAGCGGTCGTTCATCATTTGCGCACTTTTTAATCCTTCTGTAAAATATTTCGAAGGGTCGCCTAATCCCCTTGCATCATTTGCGCACTCTCCCGTCCAGGTAGCCTCAGCCTGTCGACAACAATTCGCAAACAGTCGTCCCCCACACATACCACTGGACGGCAACACATGTGTATCGCACATTCATGAATAATTTAAGTTTGTAATGTATAAAACTTTTTTGTAATACATCGAGTGTTTACTTATTTTACTTTCAATGGTTGGTGAGGATTATATTACTGTCATTGCTCAGGCTGAAATATTTTGTACGAATTGTTTGTATGGCAAGTTTGTCTCTATTCTAACTGTAGATAGCAGCCTCTCCTATATTAACTCCTCAGAATAAAACCACTCATAAAATTCACTGTTGCAATAAAAAAAACTACAAATGGTAAACATGAAGTCCAAGTGTTAATGTACGGGTCAAGGCCGTGATATTGTGTCCGATTATTTGCCACTATTTCTGTTCTGTTGAATATTGTTTTGTTAATTTTTAAACTTATATGTCTTATGCCAAACACGTTTAAACATTCAAAAGACCATTTGAACACGGACATGAGTTTTCAATAACTTTGTAAATAAAAATAATGCCGCTTCCACCTCCCTGCGATGCGCAAACGATGCATATAACTGAGAGCCCCCTGGAGCTCGATGCGCAAAACAAGCATCCCTTCTACCTGGCTCTCCGCATGATGCGCAAATGATGCACGCCCGAAATAGCAAGTCCTTCGGCCTACTAAATGTTTGTGTTCCTAAACTATAGATACGTTAAAACCGATAAAATTATAGGCTTAGAAACAATTAGAGACGTCGATATTAATCTAAAGGAATGAATACAAGAACAAGTAATTATATAGGCTTAAGTACAAGAAGTACATATTATTTTGAGTAACAAATATTGCTGCCTAGTTAAGAACCAAAAGAATTACATAGGATATAATAATGGGAAAGAAAGGGCGTTTCATCCCCTTTGAATATAATACTGATAATCTAACATTATGTTTAAAGAATTTATAGCTACTTTAAAATTCATCGTTGTAATGGTGTGGTGAGGTTTTAATGAATTAAAATATAATACCGAACATTTCAGCAGATCAGTTAATTTTTTTACAATTGAATTAGCATAACTACTTTTCCTTTGTTTTTTGTTTTTGTTGTTGAGGTTATTGGTTATATTGTGAAGGTTATGCCCCATGATATTTGTTAAATATTATCGTGTAAGTTATGGCTTGGGTAAAATTTGGTGTTTTAATATTTGTGCACCGGTTCCCCTCTTTTTCTTGTGTTCTAAAATGAGGATTTTTACTGATGAGGATTAGTTTTCATTCACCAAATTCGATTGGAATGTAGTTGTATCTTCTTGTAAGTTTTTTGTACTGTTTAATAGTTCCTAAATAACAAATGACAAACGCTTTAGGCATTTTTCTGAAAGAATATAAGATTAGTGTCAAAACGTCGTGAAAGAATTTGTGATAAACATTTTGTCCTGCAATAAGTTCTTCGCTACTCAGCTGATATTGGTGATAGGCATATCTTGAATTTAGCCATCCTCCCCTCGGCAATTAACATTGGTGAATACCCGAAAGTAATTGAGAAGTTCAAGGCTCACAGAGACATTTCATTGTAATATTTTAAATTTTATTTTCTCCAAACTACCATCTCACTGCCAATCAAACTTAATTTAAATGTAAGGTCAGTTTTTTTTTTCTATAATGCCAACTTATTGTTGATAAAATATAATGTGACTCAGTAGCTTTTAAGTTATCTGTGTTTTTGACCTTGTCCATTGTACTATCTACGTACCGGTACCTAAAGACAATACAGCATATTCTATTCTATTCTATAGACAAACTTAACTCTATTGCTCAGGTTCGATTAGGTGTTTTCCAATCGTTCCGAGGTTATAACTTCTTTTAAATACAAAGTTGTTCATGGTTTAAAGTACATTTCTCACCATTGTCTAACTCTTCGCACAGTGCAAATTCAGACTTATAGTTCCTAATAAGAAATTAAAATGATCCAAACATAAAATACTATGAAAGAAGCACCGTATACGGCATCAGTTCAACATTCTTTATTCCTTCATTCTTTATTAGACATGGCATATTTATACATATGGGTACCGGCAATAAAAGCTTGATTGAACACTTGTCTGAACAAAATAATTACAGTATTGCATATACTATGGCTTAGAATGACTTAGATCCCAACTAATCCAACCACCACCAAACCTATAGACAAACCCAGATTAACATAAACCCCTACCCAACATAACTCTGACGATCCCCCTGTCTTGAGGACGGTGGAGGAGAAGAGAAGAAGTAAGAAGTAAGTATTTAGTGAGAGAAGTCAGGGATGACTGCAAAAAAGAGAATATAAAATTAATAAAATAAAAAAAACCATTGTTTTTGACAACACTGGTTGCAAATCTGAGCCAAGCTTGTTGGGCATATCAAGAAACTCTTTTAAGCCAGTGAACCCCATGATCACTAATTATAAACTTAGATGCCTATGGATGGTGCTTCATGTTGAACAAGTTTCTTACCTTCATTCCTAGAGGCGTGACGTTGTAGTGTCCGAAACAAGAGACCTGTATCATAGATCTTCTCTGCGAAGCTTCTCCTATAACATCCGAGGGCCGAAGCGCCCGTTCTGCGGCTCCCAAAGATCCTAGCAACGGAGACTCCAGGCGAACCGCCCAGCAACAGTTGACCAACACAGCACACACAAGGAGCACGGACGCACGGCGCACGGCGTGTCTCCAACCACGCAAGTCAGGGAAGACTGGTCCAGCAGGGAAGATGCCGGCCTCTCGGGCGCGCCGACTCCCGACCGCTCCCGAGTTCACCCGAACTCGCGGAATAGCGAGATCTCATTGGCCCGCACTTTCCACCAATCGTGAGTCAGCCCCGCCTATTCGTGACCACGCCCCCGAGAGAGTCTTTTTGTCCCTCCCGGGTCTACAGGGTGTCGAAAGCATCTCGAATGCTGACACTCAAAACTTTATAACCGGAGAGGCAATTTCGCTTTATAATAAGGCGGTTTGCCTCTCGTCAAGAAATTAGTGATCGTTGTGGCGGCAATTCTGAGGAGAATAGCGCAGTTACGGCGGAGCCATGAAACGGAATTACAAGGTCGCCGATTCAACCACCACTACCACTTAACCTAGAACTGTGGTATTTATTTCAGATTTTTTTAACGAAAATATCAGTTACCCATATGTTAATCCTTTGACTAATTGGGGTAATCTGTATGGTACCATATAACAAGATAATGTATAAAAGTAAATACTAATAAAAAAAGCCTTTATCGATTTTCTTTTAAAAGGTTTTAACTGTTTTAAATAAATAGATATAGGTACTTATTAAATATTTATGTCAATTACTTCGTAAGTAATATGAATAAAATGTTAAATTATGTCATTATTGGCTATATCATAACTGCTTCATATTGTTATTTGAACTGCAGCATCAAAGTATTGTACAAAATATTATCAATTGAGTTTACCGTCTTGTTATTATTGTATATTAAGTATCTAATAAAATCAAATCAAATCATTTATTTTGCCATTAAGTACATATAGGCTAAGTAATAGGCTTAAGTACATAGGCTTAAGTACATAGGCTACGTCAAATAATATTTTTAACCTAAATATATTGTTCAGTCCATGCATAAAAAAGCATGCTCATGCAAGTGTAAACGTCCATGCAGATTGCAGAGTTTATGCATTTACCTTACATTTTAAAACAATAAATGTGTTATCAAGTTGAAAATATTCATTTATACAATACAAAGGATTCTGGAGGAGCCAGCTCTTAATCACACTTGAAAATTTAGATCTTGGCAGGGACCTAACCTCAACAGGCAGATAATTGAAAAGCTTAAAACCTGAAACAGGAAAGCAATTCAAAGTTTTAGAGAGTCTGCATCTGGGAAAGAAAATGTCGGAGCTACTCCTCGTAAAATGAGTATGCACATCATCATTAGTTACATACAGGTCAATATTGTCCTTAATTGCTAATAAACATTGAAGAATATATACATTATACAGTATACAGTTAGAATTTTGTTGCATATGAACAATGGGCGGCATAGTGGTCCAAATACCCTGCATTAGAAAGAACCCTAATTGCTTTTTTCTGGACCAGCAAAACTTTATGTGTGTGAGCAGAGTGGCCCCATAGCCATAGCCTAGTGCCGTAGCTCAACAGAGAATGGAAAAAAGCATAGTAGGCTGTCCTGACATCTTCGGGTTTGAGTTCATTGGACAGCCTCCTATCTATCTTGTTGTTGTTATTGTTGTTATTATCATGTATTGATTATTGCAATGTAATGGGTTTCCCTTTGGAATAAATAAATATGGTTCATAACTAATATGAGTATAATGTGATGGTTGTGTCAACCACTCAATCTTAATCCAGAAACTATCCTCCATGAGCATCAGTGGCACAGTTTTACAATGGCTCATCCCATATCTTTCTGAAAGACAACAACGGACCATGGTTGACTTCTCATCCTGGCAATAGTAAAAAATCATATCTCCCTGACACCTCCCCCAGTCTGACTGGAGTCCTGCAAGGGTCAATTCTCGGCCCAATTCAGTTCATCATCTATATCAATTATATAGATCTGCACATTTCTAGGAATTCCCTTACAATTTTTGCTGACAGTACTTGCATTTTCACCAGAAATAAAAATCTCTAAGATCTAGAACTCGAAACCTTTACAACCATCAATTCTCTGTCTCAATATTTCTCTGACATTAATCTTAATATTAATCTAAAGAAAACCAATTTTGTCTTTTTCTCAACAGTGCAAAAGCAAAGAGCACTCATCAACTCTGTTGCTAATATTACCTTATTACCTTATTACCAAGCAGCAATCGTTGACCTCAATTGAGGATAGAACTTGTCAGATAAATTATAATATTAATAAGTTTATCTAATATTCCTTCTGTGTGCCTTGGTGATGACTTCATGCAGCAGTCAGTCACTGTCGATTACCTGGGAGTTCGGTTGGATGGTGGTTTCTTGTGGGACAGTCATATCGATAAACTTTCTGCCATCTTGTCCAGCAATAATTTTGTTCTTAGGAACATTTCTGTATTCAAAAATATTTAATTGTCAAAACTTGTATACTTTAGTTTGATAGAAGGCCACATTTGTTACTCGATCATGTTTTGGGGACTCTCTAGTTAAAATAATTTTAAAACGGGTTTTCTCATCCAAAAGAGATCAGCAATCCTCAGTATACTAACGCTGAAACCCACAGACTCTTGTTATGATCACTTTTTAACTTTAGGTATTATGACCGCTCCATCATTGTACATGTATGAAGTAATTTCATACGTTGTAGACCATAAGCTTTTACCGGCACACACTCATTCGTACAACACAAGGAACAGGCATTTGAATCCTTCCGTTCAACATAAAAACTGAAAATCTTTTAACAGAAGCCTGAATATATCGGTCTCAAACTTTTCTCAAAACTTCCTGGTGAGTTGCAGAATCTGGCAGATAAATCTAAAACCTTCAAGATCAAACTGAAGGATAAATATTCAGTAAAACAAAATACCCCCGTCGCAGCAGACCTGCGTACTCAGCGAATTTCCAATGGAATTTCAGATTATTTACTTTCCCCATAAAAAAAACACCATAAGATCGAGTATGTAGGTTTTCTGCCATTGGGCGTTGTTAGAAAATCTAAGTTAATCAATAATCGGTGAATGTAAACACAAAATTGTATCAAAATCTGGCAATTTTTTATTTTCCCCATAAACCCCATGGGGGTGAGTATGTAGGTTTGCCGCCATATGGGTTTTGTAAGCAAGTATAAGTTAAACCTTATATAGATAATGTACATACCAAATTTGATTAAGTTATGTCAATAAATAAGCAAGATATAGGGTTTTCTTGATTTCCCATAAGAATAACATGGAAAACACATTTTTGGATTTGCCCCGTAACCAGTTATGCTATGATAAAAATTCAAAATACCAAATTGTTTGTTTTTTTAAGCTCTTTTAAATGGTTTCAGTTAAAATTGACGAATTTTAAAAATTGATGTCCAAAAATGCCAAAAACCCATTTTTGGCCCCTTTGAAACCCCATAAAACCCCGTTCCCATAACCCGACAATGCTGGTTCGCGAACTCATGAAAATAGACCTGGTCTTACACCTCCATACCAAATTTCATCAAAATCGGAGGTCCCCTACAAAAGTTATCAGTACCACGGACACATAGATATATAGATAGATAGATAGATAGATAGATATATAGATATATATATATATACATATATATGAAAATGAACGAATGGTGTTTTTGGCTTCTGGGGACCTCAAAATGAAAAAGTAAAGTGGTCCCGGGCTTAGGTCTTACCATGGCTACTACCGTAATAGCGTATTCCCTATAGGGAAATTCGCTAAAAGAAGTAAAAACAACAAAAATTCGATCACAACTTCGGGAAAATAAGCTTTTTTTAATACTTGAAAATAATTGCTCGATAGTTTATTACCTAGTTTAAAATACTTAAAATCTAACCTGAGAATTTCATTGAAATCAAATTAGTAATAAAAAAGCCTTTTCGGGGGTCAAAAATTCGCCTAAGTGAAATTTAAACTCACTCGTAAAGAATTTTTATACTCTATGTTTACACACAGAGAAAAAATTCAATTATTCACCGCTTTTTCGCAATCGCATGTGTTCATGGTAGAGACAGTTTACATAATTTTAAGTCAATGTTCAATCAGATCGAAGTGATTCCCATAAAAATAGTGACTGAGTAAAGATTTATATATTTTGTAACTTTATTGTGGAATTGTATAGATTTTTCAATAAACCTAGTGTAAAACCCATTTTCATTGTCAAGTATAGCTTTTTAATAGTACGAAAGCAATAAAAGTTTTTATTAATTAAGGTCACTTGTTATAGGGTCCAAATTATTATCCATCCACTATTCCATTACATATTGCAACAAATAAAAAAAAATCGCCAAGAAGTATATTAGTACTCTAGTTTTCCTCCCGATTTCCATAACCCACCATATAAAAACATTTTTCTTAAACACACAAAATTTAACATTTCCAACCCAGTACTTCCTCCCCGTTGCCGCCAGTTTATTCACTCCCCCGCTGTCCCGTGCCCAGCCACTGAGCGTGAACGCTCCCGTTGTCCCCTGGATGGTCGCTCAACTGTGAGCACGCAGCACGCTGCCACGCGACAGAACACCCACGGTGTGGGAAACCTCCTCCCCCTAGGTTCCGACAAGTTGAGCCCATAAGCGGATAAGCTTTGGGCGACAAGTGTATTGTAAGCCTACCTGGGCGCGTGCACGGCAACGTTGTCGCCGGCGATGTTTCATTTGATAATTAGGCGGATTCACCTGACGTCGTGTCATAGGATTACTTTGCCTCTACTTTTTGATGATGGGGGGGCCTGATTCACGTTTTTTTCACACTGTGTATTATTATTTTATTGACATTTGAGAGCTGTAAAGGATGTAAAAAGATCGAATTACAAAATATTTAAAATATAAATTTTAAAATATTTAAATATTTTTTTTTGTAATTTGACAAAATAAGGGTAATATAAGGTAGATACTCCAAGCAAACGTTTTAATTATGGATTTTTTATTAAATGACTGGAAGATTAATTTTCAATTAGAATATGTAGTGTCAGTGCTAGTAGGGCTGGTGAGGAACGGTTATGTACCGAGTATGAACTTTGACAGCACAATCGTTTTGGTACTAGTATAATAATCGTCAATGGAGTTTCAACCTACAATCGGATGAATGAGTTTTTTATATATATATATAATGGAGAATAAATGCAGCAAAGATGTGCTTCTTTTTTCTCTTGCAAAATATTTCATTTTCAAAGGAGTTTTTATATTGTGGTAACTGCGACAGCCTTTTGCAACTTTATCCGCAAAACAATTGCCCTGTAAAAATCAAGTACAAAATTTGAGTGATTGTATATTGCCAGTAAAAGTCTAATAGAAGAAAAAACAAAAATTTTGCTGTTACTAATATTCCATTTCACATAACAATTGGTGTGAATTACGGCAAATAAGAGGAATTCATAATTGAATAAGAATTATACTTGAATACATCATTAATTGATCATTTAAATAATGGCAATGGTAATACAATAATATATATTTAAGGGCAATTTTGTTAAGTAAAATTGTTACAACCGATTGAGTTGCAATTAATTGAGATGTTGACCACCCTACTTATTTTCTTGAGCGGCGCCTTCAAGAGTCAACTATGCAAAATAAGAACAGTAGTTGTTTTGCCTACCCTACCCCTTAGTTTTAACAGCTTTATTGAAAACGTTCAGTTTGTTTCCGTAAAAAGAGTGTTTTAAAAATTTATATGATGCTGATAATTTTATTTTACACTTAAACTTAAATTTTATTGTAAAAAATATTGTTAATTTATGTATGGGGGAAATTGGAAAAGTATCGTTCAAAACACGAGTGAAAGTCGTATGACTCCCTTTCGACTCTTGTTGTGAAATATATTATTACATCGTAGTAAAATTTTGTTAAGTATTATTTTCTTATATTTTATGAGATTACAAAATTATTAATAGACTGTAAAATGTTTTTATTCACTGTAAAGGCAAATAAGAGTTTGAATGATATATTTTAAGGTTTTAAAAAGTGAGATTTCCTAAGGACTAAAACTGTTAAGGATTAAATCTTAGTTTTCCACCTAATGAACCTAAATGTAGTGTAAATAACTGAAATAAAAGCATTTTAAATTAATAAAGTATAAATTTGTTTCTATTGTGTTCTCTAAATATGTTTCACATCATAAGATATAAACAAATATATACTCTACTAGCGGTTTACCCGTTCTTCGTGCAGGATGTGTATATTTTGTTATTTATGCACTGAAAATGTATGCATGAATGCAAGGTAATAGCTTCAGTTGGTTTCCTACTGTATCTAGATAGTTTTATGGTAAAAGATTCCAGCTGGTACTTCAAACGCTTGTTATTTTTGTTTTTCTTAACTTATACCATCTGTAGTGTTCATTAACAACTCAGATAAAAAACTCAAAAACCCCTATCATAGGTACATTGATGACCATCCTGGGGCTCAGCCAGGCTGGAATGCTCGCAAGGATGACGTCACAGTAGTAGTGTTCCAGCTGATCGGTGTGGCCAAAAGTAAGTAATTTGCTTTACTTTCGAGGATTTTCGTGAGGGATGAGTAAAATTTTGGATATTTTAGAGGATTTCTAGGTAAGTATTAGGGAAATACAATGAAATTGCGTGACTTCAGATCAGCTGAAACAAAACTAATGTGACATCATCTCTTGTGTTTTGTATGATAATTATAAAAAAACTTATTACTTAAAACCTACTACATGAAATTTTCCATACATATTTCAAGTTTCATGGCTAACGGTCCAGTGGTTTCCGAGTCCATCGATTAAAAATATATAAATATATAAAATATATAAATAAAAATATATAAAATTTGATAAAATCCTATTTTATCAATATAGAGATTACAAGTATGTTTAGGATTAATAATTTTTCATAAATATTATTTTGTTATAAGTTTTAATTCTGATAAGTAATTTATGAATTTTTTTCACAAGTTATATTTACCCCAATCATCTTCAGTGACATTGAATTAATTCAGTATGAGTAACAGTCATGTAAAGTTAGAAATGGTCTATTACGTTCCATAACTATCGTAACCATAACCATGTTGACCATGGATAACCATGGCGACAATGGATAACCATGGTGACAACAATTAATTATTTTTCATTGGGTATAGACATTAAGAAAAAGTGGGGGGAAACTAACAGGGCAGCTCAAAATCCAGAAAAAATATCTTTTGATATGGATGCCTTGAATTTCCAACCCCCGCCCACATTTCTCCTTCCCCCCATCAGATTTCCAGTCGTATTTAACCGATTTAAAGATGCCCGAGGGAGTGTACAGGATGTCCCCCGCCGCGCGCCGCGTGCGCCGCGCGTGTTGACACGGGTCACGTGTCCGCGGACCACGCACACCCACGCACACTCACGCACATTCACGCACGGCGCCCTGTAATTTGGACATGTGACGGGCAATGTCCGATGGGTCGTGGCGAGCCGCGGGCGAGTGTACAGTGTGAATGGAGCAATCAATCCAAGTACAGATCATGGCAGTGTTAATAACGAGGTAATAATTATCTTAGACTAGACTATAGGATTCATGTTAATCCATTGACTATTATATGAACGTGGATGGGAACTGTGGTAGCATAGGTGAGTTTCAAATCGATTTACGGTAGCGCGATCTTCTGTTGCGCATATTAATTTACAAACGACATGTTCAACCACACTTTTTGACCTTGCATGAAACATTTCATGATTTACGATTTTGTTTGTGTTCTAATAATTTGTTTTCCAGCACTGTAAAACCAGATGAATAATAAAAAATCTATTGCTAACCTTAAAAAAAACAAAAACAAATGCATCAGATGAGAAGTACATTCACTAGTGTATGTTAAAGCCCGTATAAGCATCTCTGACGCATCTCTGAGCATCTCTACCGTATGTGTTTCTCTGACACAGTGTATCAGAGCCATCAGAGCAAAAGGCAGGGGTTTTACATTAGACTGATAGTTATATAAGACTAAGTTTGTTTTAAGCTTCTCATCTATAGGGGTATGAATAAAATTATAGTCGTGAATGATCAATTCGAGAAATTTCTTTTGTTAAAACGAGTATTAAGGCTGATTGTAGTTCGCACATACAATAAGAACGTACATCAATATTGAACAGTCAAACTCTCTGAGAGACAAATACGTAAAATAATTATATAAATAACGGGCGTACATCCCTTTTCAAAATATAATATTCATCGCAGCAGGCTTAATTCCTCTCAACTCTTATCGATAAACATTTCCATCACCTTGATTAGCATGTAATAGCAGGGTAGTTCATTAAAAGGACTTTAAGCCAATAAGATGTAAGTTTATGAGCGAAACGAGTGTTCTAAATAGGCCTACCTCAAGAGCTGCTTAAAGGCTGAATGATGTAAGTTTATGAGCGAAACGAGTGTTCTAAATACCTCAAGAGCTGCTTAAAGGCTGAATACAATCGTTTCCTACACTATTGTATCGGCTACAAACTCAAATTTGGGAAATGCCTCTAATAAACATGTCGAAAACTCATAGATATGTATCGACCAAATTGTCATTTTCACTCACATCGAGATCAACACAAATTGAAACTAAACCCTGAACCGTAATGGAACAATCCCTAGCTGATGTAGTGTAACAAAATCGCGTAGTGTAAATTAAAACACTTCTTTTATCAAATGCTGACCTCCCATTGGTCTAGAACCTGAAGGCCTATTTTCATGTGAAACCTTTACTTTTAACACCTCCTTATGCAACGGGTTTGAATTTGGTTTAATAACGAACCTCTTTACTATGTCACGTGTAGCATTATTATTGGTTGTTATTGCAACGGTCGAAGATAAATATATTTCCAATACACAACCGATAAAATAAACACCTGTCCCGGCCCCGACTGGTGACCTGCACGCTGATCCGTAAAAGGAAGCCGGCTCGTGTAAATATCTCGGTAACGAGGTGCGGAGCGATATCGCAGTTTACGGTGCCGATACGCAGTACGCATGCGCGATGTGTGCGACTTGCGCAGTGATATACTCGGCTGCGCCATGCGCTCCGGCGGTGGTATAGTGGCCGACATTGCGCCGTGATGTGTAGGGGTCGGTAGCGCGGCCCGCGGCCACGGCGCAGATACCACTGATTGGATATGTTGGTATGCGATCGCTTCCGGAGGCCTTTGGGGTTTGGATTACTATATGTAAAGCATGTTTGGTATTTTATGATCATGAAGTGGTGAACAGCTACAGCATAGGAGCATGGCACTTTAAAAAATGCTGGCTAATGGAGTAACGAACCCCACGAATCACTGTCATGATTCAAAATTCGATCAGCGTATAACCAGCACACTGACCTACCACTTGTACAAATGTACAGTTGATTCAACATTACTGTCAAGACTTATAATTAATTCTTTCTCTTTGCTTTATTTCACAAATTTACTATGCAACAGATGTTATTTAAATCATATGTATTATTTGTTTATATTATTGTTCTTGTTGACATTAGAGTTGAGTAAAAATACACTGAGTTTTTTAAAACTGAACCTGAGTTATCTTACATTTATTTATTGGTCCTAATCGAAGCCGGATGAGTCATGAGCCAAGAGGAGAGAATAACATTGCTAATAAAACAGAGGACAACAGTAAAATCATGTTTTACTAGAATAAAAAACTTCATTGACAATGTAAGTAATGATACAGATAAGACTAACATCCAGGTGAGGCAAGAGAAACTTGGGTCACTTTATGACAGGTTTCTACAAATTCATGAAGAACTATGTTCTTTATCTGAGGAACAAGCTTCAGATGAAATGTTAGGGAACTTTGAAAATGACTATTATGAAGTTACAGCTAAATGTCTAAGATTATTAGATGCAGATAGGACAAATTCCCTTCAAGCAAATGTAGGTCAGCCACAACCCCCAACTAGTGGCACTAGTTCTAATCCTCAAGTTAAGCTACCCAAATTGGAATTGCCATCTTTCAGTGGCAATATTGAGGATTGGCCTGCATTTAATGAGTTATTCAAGTCTATTATCCATGATAATGAATCTTTACCTAATATTCAAAAGTTGTACTATCTAAGGTCATGTTTGAAAGGGGATGCACAAAAACTTCTACAATCATTACCTTCTACTGATCAAAATTATTCTGAGGCTTGGGAAATTCTTAAAATGAGATATGATAACAAGCGACTTATCATTAATTCACACCTGTCAGGGGTATTTAATCAGGCACCACTGCATATTGAATCTGCTCAGGGTATTAGGAAACTAGTTGATGAAACTGAAAACCATATTCGAGCTTTAAAATCCTTAGGTGAAAGGGTTGATGCATGGGACAGTATTCTAGTTTACACAGTGTCTAGTAAGCTAGATAATGAAACTAGAAGACATTGGGAGATGTCGTTAAAAACACCTGAATGTCCTAGCTTTGATCAACTTAAAGAGTTTCTTATTCAAAGAATAAATGCGTTAGGGTCCCCAAATCTAGCTAATAAGCCCCAGCCATCTAGCCGTCAACGTAATCACGGTGAGCAGAGTAAATGGGTGCCTAATCACACAAAAGGTAAACAATCAGTAAATCATTTTTGTGTCGTGTGTGAAAACTCAAATCATGTAATTTATCAGTGTAGTAAATTTAATCAGATGGGTGTAAATGATAGAATAGAACAAGTTAAAAGGCATAAATTGTGTTTTAACTGTTTAAAACCCAATCACTCTGCAACTGATTGCTATAGTTCTAATTGTAAGACGTGTAATAAAAACCACCATACCTTATTACACATTGAGGTTTGTAAGGAAACAGACAAAAAGTCCAAATTTAAGGCCAAGTCGAGTAATCACACGTCATCGGAGGCTGAGTCACAATCTACGGACTTAAGTAATTCCGAGGCACAGGTAACAAATACATCACAAGTTTTACTTTCAACTGCCGTAATTCTCGCTGAAAACAACAAAGGTGAACAAGTTAGAGTGCGGGCGCTGCTAGACTCAGGCGCTCAGTCTAACTTCGTTACAAAATCATGCGTCAACAAACTCAACTTATCTCCTTTTAATTCTATGATAACTATTAATGGAATTGGGAATTCTAAAACAAAATCATCAAAGAGAGTAACATTGAAAATACAGTCCAGAATATGCAACTATGTAACTAATCTTTCAGCTATTGTGTTGCCCACTATCACTGATAGGTTACCGAGCGAAGAAGTTAACTATGCTGGATGGTCTCAAAATATGTCCACACTTATACTGGCAGACCCGGAGTTCTTCAAACCAAGTGAGATCGACATATTGATTGGAGCCGAATTGTTCTTCGAAATACTGTCAGAAGGTAAGATAACTGGTAACGTACATACACCAACTCTTCAAAATAGTGTGTTTGGTTGGATTGTAGCTGGTAAATGTGGGAACAAGAATGAATGTGTGGAGTCTTATTGTAATTTCTCTATTGAAAATCAACTTAAGCAATTCTGGGAGATAGAGGAAATTGATCATCATCCTGTGCTTAACAAGGAGGAGCAACTTTGTGAACAACACTTCATAGACAATGTCAGGCGAGATGAGTCAGGGCGATTAATTGTAAAATTACCTTTCAATGATCGTTTGAGTGAGTTAGGCGATTCAAAACAAATAGCACTTAGTAGTTTCAAAAGAGTAGAAAATCGTTTATTATTAAAACCAGAGAGAAAAGAGCAGTATAATAACTTTCTAAATGAGTATGTAAACTTAGGTCACATGGATTATGTGCGAAACTTAAGTGATAATGCATCACAATCAGGTATCAATGAGTGTTATCTACCTCACCACGAGGTAATTAAAGAATCTAGCTCCACAACCAAATTGAGAGTTGTATTTAATGCTTCTTGTCCTACAAGCACACAAGTGTCATTGAATGACACTCTTATGGTAGGCCCAAGAGTACAACAAGACTTGTTTTCTATTATAGCTAGATTTAGATTGCATGAGATTGTAATGGTTGCTGACTGCGAGAAAATGTATCGCCAGATATTGGTTTGTGATGAGGATCGTAGATTTCAACAAATTCTGTGGAGGGAAAAGATTAGTGATCCGATTAAAGTGTACCAACTAAACACTGTAACTTATGGTACAGCATGTGCACCTTTTCTGGCCACCAGGTGCTTAAAGAAGTTAGCGGAGGACGAAACAGCACGGTTCCCTTTAGCTTGTGCAGCAGCGAGTACAGATTTCTATGTTGATGATTTGTTGACAGGAGCGCATGACATAGAATCTGCTCGCCAGTTACAGAGCGAGATCACTCAGCTTCTGGATTCAGGAGGGTTCAAACTCCGTAAATGGTGCTCTAACAGTGTTGCCTTGCTTGACAGTATTCCAAATAAGGATAGGGAAACACATTCTATTAGCTTAGATCTTAAAGATAACCAAACCATAAAGACACTAGGTGTCGTCTGGGAGCCAACTACAGACATTTTCCAAATTAACATTAATTTTGAGATTAACAACACCACCCAAATAACCAAACGAGAAATTTTGAAAGATATCTCTAGAATATTTGACCCATTAGGACTCATAAGCCCTTTGATAATAATTCCGAAAATCATGTTGCAACAGTTATGGTTAACTGGATTAGGTTGGGACACACCGGTGAGTAGAGAGTTGTCTGAACAATGGAATCACATAAAGGGTGATTTGTTGTCAATCAATAAATTAAGTATACCAAGACATGTGACGTGCCACAACTACTTGCGTGAAGATATTGAGCTTATTGGGTTTTGTGACGCATCAGAGAAGGCATACGCTGCCTGCGTTTATGTGCGGTCTGTTTCAACTAGTAATGAGATTGGAGTTAAATTACTTTGTTCAAAAACTAGAGTTGCTCCAATTAAACAAATTTCACTTCCCAGATTGGAACTTTGTGGGGCATTACTTGTGTCTAAGCTTCTGAGTAAAACTGCATTCGCCTTAAATATTGATAAGGGCAAATGCTACGCGTGGACTGACTCCACAATTGTCTTATGCTGGTTGGCACAGTTGCCAAGTAAGTGGAAAACATTTGTTGCAAACCGTGTGGCGGAGATCCAAAACATAATTCCACCGTCCAATTGGAGCCACGTGGCTTCAAACGAGAATCCAGCTGACTTAGCTTCTAGAGGTTGTTCGGCGTCGGAGTTCCATAAGCATGAGCTTTGGTGGAATGGGCCACAATGGCTAAAACAAGATAAAGTCACTTGGCCCAAAGGTAATGTGAACACGAGTGTTAAAGATGACGTTCCTGAAGCGAAGAAGGCAGTCACACAAACCATGATCGCAGAAGAAAAACCTACACTACTAAGAAGACTTATGAATGTTTCCAGCTTTTTCAAAATACTGACGATTATGGCATTCATATTGAGGTTTGCTGAAAACACGAAAAAATCACTTCAACAAAGAAGAAGGGGTGCCTTGAACGGATGTGAGATTGCAAAGGCTACAAAAACAATCGTCAAACTTGTTCAAAATGAATGTTTTGCAAAGGACATCAAGGCATTGAAAAAACACGGGATGGTAAAACCGAAGAGCAAATTAAAATCATTGTTTCCGTTCTTAGATGAAGAAGGTTTGTTACGTGTTGGTGGAAGATTACAAAATTCCACTATTCCCTTTGATTCTAAACACCAGTTGTTATTGCCAGCAAAACATGACTTCACAAGACTTTTGATACGTTATGAACACATTAGACATTTACATGCAGGAGCTCAACTGATTCAAAATGTAATTCGTCAAAGATATTGGGTTTTAAATATCAAGAACGAAATCAAATCGGTCATTCATAACTGCACTATATGTTTACGCTATAAAGCTTCAACCATCTCCAACATAATGGGTAATTTACCACATCATCGAGTGACGGCTGGAAGAACATTCAGCATCGTTGGTATTGACTTTGCAGGTCCAATCACAACTAAAAGAATGGGAGGACGAGTTAAAGTGTTTGTGAAAAGCTACATAGCAATGTTTGTTTGTTTGATAACTAAAGCGGTCCATATTGAACTTGTATCAGACTTAACAACTGACACATTTCTAAGCGCCTTAAAAAGATTTGTCAGTCGAAGAGGGTTGCCAAGTCATATTTATTCGGATAATGCGACGAATTTTAAAGGTGCCAGTAACCAGTTACAGAGAGAAGTTCTTACTTCAACTTCCGTTGAAAGATTTGCACAGGAACAACAAATTCACTGGCACTTCATTCCCCCATCATCCCCACATGTTGGTGGATTGTGGGAATCTGCTATAAAGGCGATGAAAAGTCATTTGAACCGAGTTATAGGGGATCAAAAATTAAACTTTGAAGAGCTATTAACACTTTTAACACAAATTGAAGCCTGTCTCAACTCCAGGCCACTGTCACCAATGTCGAGTGATCCTCGAGATCTCAATGTGATCACTCCTGGACATTTTTTAGTGCAAGGTCCAATAACAGCAGTGCCCAATCACGACATCACTAATGAAACCATGAGTATTAAGAAGAGGTGGAATTTGGTGGAACAACTACACCAACATTTTTGGAGACGATGGTCAAGTGAATATTTAAACAACCTTCAACAAAGAACCAAATGGATGGAAGCTAAAAGGAATGTAAAGATTGGTGAACTAGTCATAATCAAAGAAGAAAATCTTCCTCCATGCAAGTGGAAGCTCGGAAGAATCGAGGAAGTATTTCCAGGAAGTGACGGAATCATACGAGTGGTGGCACTAAGGACTAATAATGGAACTATCAAGAGACACATTTCAAGGTTAATAGTTCTCCCCATGGAACAGAACATGTGTTGAGATATATCTTTATATATCTCAAAGAGGGGGAGTGTGTCAAGACTTATAATTAATTCTTTCTCTTTGCTTTATTTCACAAATTTACTATGCAACAGATGTTATTTAAATCATATGTATTATTTGTTTATATTATTGTTCTTGTTGACATTAGAGTTGAGTAAAAATACACTGAGTTTTTTAAAACTGAACCTGAGTTATCTTACATTTATTTAATTACTTTTACTCACAAGATACACAGGGTGTCATTTATTATTTGTTACAGATAACTTAAGTAATGAATAAGACAATATTTGACGAAACTGTTTCACATACACATGATCACGTACGGTAAAGTAAGGTCACCGGACTTAACTGTTTCACATACACATGATCACATACAGCAAGGTTGCCGGACTTAACTGTTTCACATACACATGATCACATACAGCAAGGTTGCCGGACTTAACTGTTTCACATACACATGATCACGTACAGTATTAGGTCGCCGGACCCAACTGTTTCACATACACAAGATCACATACAGCAAGGTAACCGGACCTTACTGTAGGCCTGTCATATCTTACATAGTAAGGTGTATATCGTATACAGTAAGGTGATCGTATACGGTAAAGATTAGTACAGTATTGTTATCGTATAAAGTACAAATTGTATACAGTAAGGTGCGGTGACCTTACTTTATGTGATTCTTCCTGTGTGAGTCTGTAAAAATGCAGTTTATGTTCTTTTTTTATAAAAAAAACAGGTTTTAACTATCGTAGGATTCACTTCAATAGTCTAATGAGAGTCGATACATTGTTACCAGATTTATTCTAAGACACATTTTTATACTGTATTTCACATGGCAAACAAATGACAACATTGCAGGGCCAGAGGTGGTGAGGGGGGTTGCACAGCTTTTAAACTTTCCATCGGCCTACTTTCGTGCATCTTACTATAAGACATCGCATAACAGTAGGCATGAATATTAAAAACAGTTAAATACACGTTCAAACAGTTTTCAAACCGGAACTTGTTTTCTCACTTTGATTTCAAGCAAAAAATATCACCGTCTTAGCAAACTCAGTGAACTTCTATAAGAATTTTGGTATTTTTTATTTTCCCTATAAACATCATGAGAGTTAATTCATAGGTTTGCCACCGTACATACGCTTTAAGGAAATATAGGTAAGTTAAACCATTCCTAGTGAACGTACATACGAAATTTCACCAAGCAATATCGATAAATAAGCTATAGATTGAAGGTTCTTGTTGATTTACCACAAGAATCTATATATATAATACGTGATGCCCTTTTTTTGTTAACGCTACTCCTCCCTTATTTCTGGACCAATTTTAAAGTTTGAGGTGTCAAAAGAATGGCCTCAGTTCGTAGTTTTGCAATAAGGTTTTCGATTTTTGATATTTTAATTCTGAAGCCCACGGGAAGCCTTCAAAGTCCATTTTTTGTCCATAAGATTAACATGGGAAACAGTTTATATTTAATTGGAAAATAAAACAGCTGTTGATAGTAAAACAGAAAACACAGGTTAATAACTAAATAGAAGAAATTGAACTATCAATTGTATACAAGTTGTACTGTAATATCAACACAATAAATTTCATACTTTAATATGAGGAGTGTCTTTTGTGATGTTTGAACTTTTTCTGAAAATGTAGCGGGTAGAGTTTAGTTGAACTTTTTATTTACGTGTATTTGGGCACAAAAATAGGTTAAGTAACTTAACCCTAGACGATTTAATTTCTCTGTACGAAAGCAAAATTGTAAATTGAGATTTTTGACATGGGTATTATTTAGGTTGTCCGTTTGGTATTGAAACAATAACGAAACTCAACAAATATTAAAATAAAACACTTAATTTGTGTGCATGGGTTTTTAAACTGTTGTGAACTATAGGAAAAGGGATAGGTTATCGGTGTAATAACCTGTTTGTTAACTATGATACTATAACAAAATTTAATGCAGAATGCTACACATATTAAACACCAGTTTAAAAAGAGACAAAATTTAAAAAATTTTACCTCTATTATAAATAACAATCTTATTACAAAAATGGTTTGTGTAAAGAAAATTTTTAACCAAAATTTAAATATCGCCTCACAAAAACAAAATGGACTACACCCACAGAGATGTAGATTATCTTAATTTTTGTGATTTATTTACTTAAAATTTTTAATGCCATGGAAAATTAAGTTAAAGAGGATTTAGTTCTTTATAAATAGTGATGTGGACTCATTCTCTATGTCGACCACTACCTCAAATGGTACTACAAAAACAGCCGCAGTGAGTGCTGCATAACTCAACGGGGATGAGCTGTAATGAAATGTTGATTTTTATTCTGTTGTCATTTATGTTTTATGTGTGCTGAACTATCTAGATATAGAATCTGTGAATTTATTCTAAATGTTATAAGAGTGTTTAGACAGAGGCCTAAAGAGTTACCGGCATAAGAACAACCACGTAATGTGAAGAACTAATAAGACGTATACGTAATTAAGAACTAGCACAATGGGAATTTGGAGAATTAAGTAGTGATGAAGATCGATTTATGAAACACCAATATGGTGTTATCTGATTTTCACTTTAATTTAATTTCTATTTCTAAAGTAACTCGGTTTATTACCATGCTGGAGCAAGGTTTGATCACCCGGTACCTACTCTAATAAATGCAGCGCATGGCGCTGCATGGGCCCCCTAGTAACATAGGAAACATGTTTGGAATTTTCTGTAAGTTAATTATTCAAAATAGTAAATTTATTAAGCCTTTTAATGGTTTCAGTTAGAATTATTGAAATTTAAGTATTAAGGTCTAAATATCCCAAAACTCATTTTGACCCTTAAAACCCCATAAAACCCCGTTTGCATGGCCAGATAATTCTGGATTCAACGGCATTCAACGAATGAAACCTAACACTCCTGTTTCGAATTTTATTAAAATGGAAATTTCGCTCAATAGTTATCGTGTTCACAGATACATACATAAGACCTCAAAACAAAAAAAATAACGTGGCCCCAGGCTTACGTCTTACCGTGACTACTATCGTACTAGTGTATTCCATGTAGGGAAATTGTCTAAAACTATGGTTATTATCTTAAGAAATATTGAGTTTTCAAATTGTTGGATGAACTTTTACCTGCCCAATATCCTTTTTGTTGCTGGTGCGAGTCAGTCCTGGGTGCGAGTACCGGTTTTGTGACGACAGTCACATCTTCAGGTCGACCCCTGATTTGACTTATTTGACGATACACTTAAATTTGACTCGAAACACAACGAAAACATCAACATAACACTAAAAACAGTACATCACACTTTCGGGTCCCGAGATCGAACTCATCGCGGTGGGTGCACGCATTATATATAGAGCCGGCAGCGACTAGGAAAGTGAGATAAAATGTACTGATTTTAATGTTATTTTGATATTTTCACATATTAAATTGTTTAGCGTATTCTTAATGTTATATATAATGTATATTAAATTATTTAACGTGTTTTCGTGTCAAATTTAAGTTTATGACGAATCGTTGAACCAGAATCGGCCTCGTGATGTGACATCGTCACGAAACCGGTAGTCGTACCGGCAACAAAAAGGATTGGGAGAAAAATTGAAGTTAATCCAACTACATGGTGATTATTTTTGATACGCACAGCATATACATGGATATAAGACTAACAACCAAAATTGGTGGAAATTGCAATCTTACGCATAAGCACAATTCATTTAGGAATTTATCGGTGATAATTTATTTCATGTTATAAAACACATATTAAGTTCTACGAAAAATTTTAGAAGCCATAGAATACTGTACTTTCTTTATTGCCATTCACATTGATGTAGTTTTATCACCTTAGGTATGGTTATTTGGTTCAATTTTTACCTGACACTAGCCGATAAATTGTCTGAAAATATTTATAAAGTTTCTAATTACACGGTATTTTAAAACATTTCAACCGGATGATCAGACTTACCGTGATAAACTTAATTCATTACATCATTAAAAGATAGCAGATACCAAGCTTTATAATATTAAAACTAAAAGTACATATAAATAAAAACTCACCAATCAATATTAGTTATATGGGAGGCTAAACAAGCGGTTGCTACATTGTTTATTCTCAAAACTCCACTATATACGAATTTTTTTACAATTCTTTTAACAGCTTGTATTCAATATGATGATATCATCGAAAATCCTTATTCGATAGTTTTATGGTTGTGCGTTTATTCATGAAACGATTTCTATGTGAGTTGTTGATGAAGCGATTTTTACGTTTTTCCAGCACTCATTCCCTCATTCCTGTGTGCAGCACTCAGCCTCATTCCTATGTAGGAAGCATCCTTTACTTTTGAGCTAGTAACTTTACCTTATTTACAAGTTAACCACTCAACTCAACCTAACTTTTCCCCTACAGAAACAAATAAAACAAAATCAAATGGACTGACACTCCAAGACCGAGGTGTCGGTATAGCCCCTTCCTCTCACTGGGGATGTGTCAGTAAGGCCTACCCCTCCCTATAGCCGGCTGGAGGCCAGTAGTATCCACATCCACTGCCCCGTGTAAGCCGGTTATTGTTGCAGTTGTAATCCCTTTATTACACCCTTTGATCTGCTGCCTATGTTCTCCCTCTCTCTCATACAGTCACACATTCTCCTTCTCTCTCTCTCGCTCGCTCCAACACGCTGCACCGCCAAATGTGAATGCGCTTTTATTTACTTTCATTTGTGCACTTTTACATTGACTTGCAAACACTTTGTTCACTGTTGAAATTGACGTCAAAGTGTAACAAGCATTCGTTAACGGGTTCAGTTTTAACTGGATTTGTTGTTTTAGAGGATTTTTCTGTTTAGTCGTTTGCTGTGTGCAAATTTAAATTAGCTATGGTTTACAGCTATTAGATAATTACAATGAGGGATCCCCAGTTTTTATTTATTGAAATATTTGATACAGTGTTAATGAGCAGCCAGTTATAAATAATAAAATTTTCTAAAGTAAATTGAAAATAAAAGTACATCTGCATGAGTTTAATTGTAGGATGGAATTAATTGAATGGTTAATTTAACTTTTTGGTAAACAAAAGATACGCGTTTAAATTTGCTCAGGTTTTTTCACCTGCATTTCTGATTTTTAACCTTAATGTCTGGAATGATTGTCTTCAATCCGACCGTCTTTCTTGCTTCCATGTATATTTTATAAGTTTACTCGTGTACCCTTAAAAGCAACAAACTTCTTTTGGTGTATTTTACTTTGCTTAGAAATCCAACAGTCACACACATAGTTCACCTCCAAGAACATCTTCCTAGCAAAGATGATTTATGAAACAGAACCTTGTTAATTATTTTCTTTTTACCACATCGTTTTCCTCGTTCTTCGCAATAAACGACGAGTGGTTGACATAACTTTATGGTAGTTAACGTTTTCCCATATCAGATGGAAACAGTTAATTATGATCGTTGCGGTCTGACGCGTCCGTTACTTCTAGAGTTATTATGCTGTCTTCGCATGTCCGTCACTTTGTGTTGTAGGCGCACTGTGAAATAACATGTGCAAAGAAACTTGTCGACAACAAAGCCAGTATTTGGAAAAACAAGACATGAACTTCAATTATAATTTTTTTTTTATCTCTTGTCGAATATTCCTTAATAAAATTATAGAAAACAATATCATATAAAATTAAGCTGACAACCAAGAGTGAAGCATAACAATAAAATATTACTTTCCGCATAGTTTATGGTTAAACTGATATTGGCTACATAGAAAAATCATTGTTAGTAAATAAGCCAAGAAATAGTGAAGCTTCAATTTTATATTTTGAAGCTTGTTTCTAATTCATAGGAACACTATCTAAAATAGAGCCATTATCGGTGGATTTTTAGAGAATTTTCCTATAGGGAATACGCTATTACGGTAGTAGCCATGGTAAGACCTAAGCCCGGGACCACTTTACTTTTTCATTTTGAGGTCCCCAGAAGCCAAAAACACCATTCGTTCATTTTCATATATATGTATATATATATACATATCTATATATCTATCTATATATCTATATATCTATGTGTCCGTGGTACTAATAACTTTTGAAGGAGACCTCAGATTTTGATGAAATTTGGTATGGAGGTGTAAGACCAGGTCTATTTTCATGAGTTCGCGAACCAGCATTGTCGGGTTACGCGAACGGGGTTTTATAGGGTTTCAAAGGGGTCAAAAATGGGTTTTAGGCATTTTTGGACCTTAATTTTTAAAATTCATCAATTTTTACTAAAACCATTCAAAAAAGCTTAAAAAAATAAACAATTTGGTATTTTGAATTTTTATCATAGCATAACTGGTTACGGGGCAGTAGTGGACAAACGCGGGAGCTGGCACAGTTCAAGGTCACCTGAGGGATGACGTCATCGAGGTCAATGACCCCACCGATGACGTCATCGATGACGCAATCGATGACGTCATCACCAATTACGTCATTCTGTGACGTCACACCCATGACGTTGCAGAAATGACGTGGCGATGACGTCATCACCCCTTACGTCACCATTATGACGTCATCGATGTCACAAAGGTCAAGGTCACGCTGAAACCTAAAATTTTTAGGCACTTTTGCTGTTTCTCGCACTACGCTCCGAGTTTCAGTCAGGTTTCAATGACCTTGACAACTTGGAGCGAAATTAGACGAGAAACAGCAAAAGTGCCGAGGAAACTCAAAGTTTGCAACGTGACTCTGCCTAAACCGTCATGTG
The DNA here is from genome assembly GCA_030545055.2 of Neoaliturus tenellus. Classification (NCBI taxonomy): domain Eukaryota; kingdom Metazoa; phylum Arthropoda; class Insecta; order Hemiptera; family Cicadellidae; genus Neoaliturus; species Neoaliturus tenellus. The sequence continues at coordinate 228,169,591 of CM061531.1, forward strand.
ACACCGCTCGAGTGACCTTGAACCGATACAACTCCCGCGTTTCATCATTACTGTAACCGCGATGCGCACCCTACGACAGACACCGAGCGACTGACTGTCCGGCCCCGCGCACTCTAGGTATATTGGCTCGAGAGACTAAGACTCTAAACCGTCAGGAATGGGAGTAACTAACTGAATTTTGCAAGGAAAAGTCATTTCATCCAATATTTTAAACAAAACCTCATCAGTAAAACTGACATTAGTCCGTTTTGTATAAAACTTAGGGTGTCCGCGCAATAGTTTGCGCCACTTAGCTAAAGTCGAAACCCTCTTAACTTTGAGTGGTGGACAGTGAGCAACTAATAAAGTCTTAACACGACTAAGTTTCTTACCCAAAGTGTCCCGCGACATGGCGTCTCCTCACAAAAGTCCACACAATACTGAGAGACTGCTTGTAGCGCACGAGTCAAGGGAAAAGAGGTGGGGGAAACAGCAGGAGTGGGGGAAGGTCACAGTGGTGGGGGAAGGTGAGGCTTAACGCTGGAGTATCGCATCACTTCACCATGAGCTGTCCTACAGTCAACACACTGTTCTCTTGGCCCGAGTTGGCACTAGAAGAAACATTTCTGCACAGCTTAGGCTGTGAGAGCCGAGGAAGCAAAGTCAAAGTGGAAATTGTGTTAAACTCCAAGATGAAGAGTCTCCTAAATAAACTAATTGTATCCTTGCAATCTCCTATAACTTTAGAGAAATACCACTTTATTAAGCAACACCTTATACTTTGGCAAAACGAAGCGGAAATGGAAAAGATTACAGTAAAATTAATTTAACTTAAAACTTGGACTGGACACTCATGGCGATACCACGTGGCGTGAAAACGCCACCCTAAACATTACAAGTTAGGTTATTGAGCACCTCTGGTACGATAACCGATGTGCTAGAGTTAAAGTGTGATGACCTTGAGTCAAAACACTGAAATACTACAAGTCGATATCGTCCCAGAGTTAAAGTGTAGTGACCTACATTCAGAACTTGTAAAATTACTTACATATAGAGAGCTAGAGAACAGCGAGACGCACCGCATGGAAGCCGGAGACATACTGGCGAAGCGGTGTTGTGCAGCCTAGGGACCCAGTTGTGGTGGGGGTATAGCCAACACTTAGAGTACAAGTGTTGTGGGTGACCTTGACCCACATAACTTACCTGACCCCCCCCCCCCGACAAAAAGTGCGAACCCCCCCCCCCGACAAAAAGTGCGAACCCCCCCCCCCCCCCGACAAAAAGTGCGAACCCCCCCCCCCCCCCCGACAAAAAGTGCGAACCCCCCCCCCCCCGACAAAAAGTGCGAACCCCCCCCCCGACAAAAAGTGCGAACCCCCCCCCCCGACAAAAAGTGCGAACCCCCCCCCCCCCCGACAAAAAGTGCGAACCCCCCCCCCCCCGACAAAAATTGCGAACCCCCCCCCACCCCCACCCCCACCCCCACCCCTGATATCCTGGGCGTGGCAGCCCCGGTGGGGATATAAGGGGGTCCGGCCAGAGCCGGCTCGCAGTCCGCTCCCGCGCGTTGAACGTGAACGATCGGGACGGACCGCCATAGGCATCACTAAACATTGAATGGCGCCTTCAGTGTTTAGCGAAGTCTACTCTAACTTTAAGACTTGTATTAGTTGTAAGATATTGCGCTTGCGTTTGGGTATTGCGAATTGTTTTATATGAGAGTGTTTTACTTGTACCCTATGTCTCCTGTGTCTTTTATCCTTTGTGTCTTGTTTGTTATATGTGTTTAATGTGTATGTGCTTGTTCCAGCATTGACTACGTTGAGCTCAATTGTGTGTTGTAAGTGTGTTATATGTTTCTAAAGTGTATACGCTTGTTTTAGCAATCCCCCCTTGAGCTTTTTCAATGCTCAAAGTAAATTGTAAAGTCAGGGAACGGGAGTAGGCCCCCGTGTAAAGCCACTTTTAATAATTGGTAGGCTCCTTGCCAGGCATGCAAAAGGTTGCGGATGGCATTTGGGGAGCATGTCCGTTTGTAAGCTGGCAAGCAAAAGGTTGTGGCGGCCTCTGCACTCGGACCGAGGACGTAAGCCATTAGGGTGTCCTCAGTATGTTTCCCTTCTGGAAACTCAAAATTATGTAAATGAATCTTTGTTAGATATTTGTGTTTTTAGTCCCCAAGGCCCCCGAACATTCGTGGTTCGCCATGGATGTACGGAGGCCGAAATTTTTTAATGTCCGTGTGGCCTTGACCCACAAAGACTTGTAAAAATTCAATGCATTGTAAATTAAAAATATTAAAGATAGGTTACGGGAGTAGGCCCCCGTGTAAAGCCTATTTTAATTATCGGTAGGCTCCTGCCAGGCATGCAAAAGGTTGCGGATGGCATTTGGGAGCATGTCCGTTTGTACGCTGGCATGCAAAAGGTTGCGGCGGCCTCTGCACTCGGACGAGGACGTAAGCCACTAGGGTGTCCTCAGTTTGTTTCCTTCTGGAAACACAAAATTATGTAAATGAATCTTTGTTAGCTACTGAAAAGACAATGCAGTAAATGTTTACAAGTCGTGCGTGGCGAAGGGTACACGACATTGGATGTTGCCTTGTTGTCATAGTTGGGTCTCTTCGGAGGCTACAGCGATGACAACCCAAGTGCCCCAGGCGGGGCTTAATTTTTTTAAAGTTTTTTCGTGACCTTGACCTAAATACAGTAATGACCCCCCCCCCCCGAACTTTTTTTTTGAGAAAAAAATTTTGACCTTGACCAAAGAGTTTTTTGCTCCGGACGAGAAGTGCCCAAACAAAAAATTTGTACAAAGTAGTGGATTTAGAGCAAAGATCATTGATTTATCAAACCTGTTGAAGAATAAATTGAAAATGGGTGTTTAAAAGCCAAATCTACTACATGATTGATAAACTGGATGTATATGACGTCACCTTCCCCCACCCTTCAACCTCGGGTATAAAGGGACCCGGTTGAGCGCGCTGCTCATTATTGCGTGGACATTCACCGAGTGCACACTCAAAGCCAAACTGTAAAAAAATGGCTCTTTGCGATATTTGTGGTGAGTTTTTCCAAGATGAAGATATCTTTGTTTTACACCGAGAATTGCATCATGAAGAGAACAGAAAAGAAGAGATTGTTGTAAGTGAAGAAGACTTGGATGCGTTTGATTGGTTATTGGAAAACTACCAGAAGCAGATGGACGACTGTGATAGCTATCTACAGTTACACCGAGAATTGCATCGTGAAGAGGACAGAAAAGAAGAGATTGTAGTAAGTGAAGAAGACTTGGATGCGATTGATCGGTTTTTGGAAAAACCCCAGAAGCAGAAGGAGGACTGGGCTAGCTATTTACAGTTAATGCAAAGAAGAAGACCAAGTGTTATTCAATTTGCCGGAGCTGGACCATCTACAGCTGGAGGATTTATTCAAGAGGAAATGAAAGAAAAAGTGGAAGATTTAAAACAACTGCGTACCCAAGAAGTGGATATGGAAGAAGAGGATACAGAAGAAGTGGAAGATGTAAAACAACTGCGTACCCAAGAAGAGGATATGGAAGAAGAGGATACAGAAGAAGTGGAAGATATAAGACAACTGCGCACCACAGCCTTGCCAGGACCAGTTGTAACTCATTTCAAAATTAATAACTTGCAATTAGAATTGGAAAATTTTCTAACTCAAGCTAAAAAACTAGTTGTAAAAACATTGACGGAAGAATTGACAAGATTGAACTTTATTAAATTTGGATTGGTGTTGGAGGCTATGTTTACTAATAGCGATGGTGAAAACTCACCGAGAGCATTCATTGCTAAAAACCGAACCCTTACAACCACATCTGATATCAGCGAAATTTTAGAAGAATGTTTGAATGAACTGTTAATGAAACTCCAAGAACATGAAGGAAGAGGATCTGGCTGGACGTTATCATCGATTGAAGGTATGGATGTGAGGATTCACAAGCATGGATATGGTATAAGAGGTAGCAGCTTTATCCCTCTACCAAAGGTTATCCGAGATACTAAATCATGTATCAATGTGAAAAATGAGGACAATGAATGTTTCCGGTATGCAATGTTAGCAAAATACGTGGGACATAATGCTATTAGACCTAGCATAGCATACGAAGCTGTTCAACACCGCTATAACTTTCGAGGAATGTCGTATCCTGTGAGTCTTGATCAAATTACTAAATTTGAGAAACAAAATCCAGGTGTTTCTGTTAACGTGTTCGGTTTAGATGATTCAAACAATGTGTATCCACTACGAGTAGGAAAAGTAGAGCAAAGTAACCATACTGATTTATTATAGATAACCAAAGGTGAGATTTCACATTATGTTTATATTAAAAACTTTGAATCTTTGGTTGTACGACAAGTGTCAAAACAAAATCGTAAGATAACAATATGCAAGAGATGCTTTTGTTTTACATGCAAGGAATTCAGACGTGGAGGATCGGAGTGGTTGATGGAGCACCAAAGACTTTGTAATGACAACTATGAAGTGAAGATTAGTCTGCCACCGCCATCTCGAGCGTTCATCCAATTCAACAAAACAGTTCACCAATATCGGATTCCAGTAGCCGTCTACGCAGATTTCGAATCCACGTTAGTACCACAGGAGCTTCCGAATGGTGAGGTGACTAGAAGAACCAAATATCAATTGCATCAACCTAACAGTTTTTGCTTATTGGTGAAATCCACTTTGCCTGAAGAACAGTTACAACACTATGGGTTAACATCCACTCCAATACTCTACCGTGGGGAAAAAGCCGCTAAGTATTTTGTAGACCAGTTGTATGATATTGCTGAAAAGGTGCAACGCTTATTCGGTAATGTTTTACCCATGGAACCTTTGAACCAAAATCAACAAGAAGAATACAATTCAGCATCAAGATGTTATTTATGCAAAAAGAGTTTCAGTGAAGAAAATCCAAAAGTAAGAGATCACGATCACCTGACAGGGTTATACAGAGGAGCTGCTTGTAATTCATGCAATATAAATTACAAACTACCAAACTTTATCCCTGTCGTGTTACACAATCTTAGCGGCTATGACTCCCACTTCATTATCCCAGAGTTAGGACGGGATGATGGAAAAATTGAAGTATTAGCTGAAACATTGGAGAAGTACATCAGTTTCTCAAAAACAGTAGGTAAAATTAAACTTCGCTTCGTAGACTCTTATAGATTTATGTCATCTAGTTTGAGCAAATTGTCTGAAAACCTAAGAAGAGAAGACTTAAAAGAAACCAGCAAAATTGTACCTGAAGATAAATTGGACTTAGTAATGCGTAAAGGAGTGTTCCCCTATGATTACATAACTTCTGCAGAAAAATTTGAAGAAACCAGTCTGCCACCGATTGAAGCCTTCAATAGCAAGTTAAATGAAAGTGCAATCACTGTTGAAGACTACAATCATGCTTGTAATGTTTGGAACCAACTAAACATTCAAACCTTAGGGGAATATTCTGACTTTTACATAAAATTGGACGTAACTCTGCTGTGCGATGTGATGGAAGAATTTCGAAACACCTGCTTCTCCGCCTATGGACTGGACCCTCTGCACTCGTACACATCTCCAGGATTAGCATGGCAAGCTATGCTAAAGTCAACCAACTGTCGATTGGAACTTCTAACAGATATCGATATGGTCCTCATGATCGAATCAGGTGTACGAGGTGGTTTGACTCAAGCTGTGACAAGACATGTTAAGGCCAACAACAAGTATATCCCCAACTTCGACGAGCAACAACCATCACTCTACCTTGGATATTTTGATGCGAACAACCTCTATGGTTGGGCGATGTCAAATCCACTTCCCTACGCAGACTTCAAGTGGATTGACCCGACCACCATCGGTGACATATCACGGATTCCAAAAGATGGCCAAACAGGCTATATTTTGGACTGTGATTTTGAATATCCAGAACACCTTCACGACCATCATTACGACCTGCCTCTCCTAGCCAAGACTGAAGTTTCACCGACAGGAAGATGGCCCAAGCTGATGATGACCTTGGAGAATAAGAGTCGATATGTGGCACACTACTGGGTAGTTCAACAAGCACTTGAATTGGGCCTACGTATAGTGAAAATTCACAGAGCAATTGAATTCACCCAGTCTTGTTGGTTGAAACCATATATCGATTCCAACACTACAAGAAGAGCTGCAGCGACAACAGCATTTGAAAAGGACTTCTACAAATTAATGAACAACGCCATCTTTGGGAAGACATTGGAGAACAAGAGAAAACACAAAATTGTAAAATTAGTAAGTGATCCTAGGAAATTGGAAAAATTAGTGCAAAAACCAAATTTCGGAACATCAATGATTATAAACGAAAATCTAGTTGCTGTCAGTATGAATAAAACAACAATAGTGATGGATCGTCCGTTATACATTGGAATGTCGATTTTGGATATAAGTAAAACTCTGATGTATGATTTCCATTACAACAAAATGGTTAAACACTACGGAAGAGACAACATTGGAGTTGCATACATGGATACCGACGCGTTCATCTACTGGATAAAGACTTTGGACATGTATGAAGATCTAAGGAGTTTCCCATACAAAGACGACTTTGACTTCTCTGACTATCCAAAGAACCATCCAAATTATAATGAAAAGAATAAAAAAGTAATTGGAAAATTTAAAGATGAAGCAAATGGAATGCCTTTGGAGGAAATAGTTGCGCTGATGTCCAAATTATATTCCTTCAAGATGTATATGGAAAATGACATACCGACAGTGAAGAAAGCTAAAGGAGTCAAAACATCATACTTGAAGAAACATGTGACATTTGACCACTACAAGACCTGCTTGTTTGAAGATTCTACAATGTCTGCAACGTTCAACACTATTAGAAGCTTTAAACATGAGGTCTACAGTGTCACTGAAGTTAAAAGGGCACTATCAGCTCAAGATGATAAAAGGCATATTATGCCGGATAAAATCCATACTCTTCCTTTCGGCCACTACTCTCTAAACCCTATCAACTAGTAACCTATTCTTCGTCCTTATACAACTTCGACCTTATTCCTTTCTCCTTCCGTAAAAAAAATGGGGAACACGGCAAGTCCAACGCCGTGTTCCCCATTTTTTTACACAAGTTTGGATGACCTTGACCTATATAAATCATGTGAATATTTAAGACAACATTCATTGTGATTATACATGTGATACATGAAACATTCAAACCTGCAATATGAAGAACTTGAAGCAAGAAATTGTCAACGAGCTTCATAAACCTGCAAGAAGAAAGTTTCCGCGAAGAAATACAGTGATAAAAGGAATAAATGATTTATATCAAGCGGATTTAATCGAAATGATTCCTTACAGTAAACAAAATAGAGGATTTAAATACATATTGACTATTATTAATTGTTTTTCAAAAATGGCAGATGCTTTACCACTAAAAGATAAAAGTGGCAAAAGTGTTACAAAAGCAATGGAAACAGCTATACAAAGAGACAAACATACTATAAAACATTTACAAACTGATGATGGAAAAGAATATTTTAATAAGGAATTTGCAAATTTAATGAAAAAACATAACATTAACCATTACTCAACTAATTCAGAGGTAAAAGCATCAATAATTGAAAGATTTAACAGAACTTTAAAAGGTGCCATGTATAAGATGTTTTCCAACAGAGGATCACACGTATGGATTGATATGTTACCAAAACTTATAAGCGATTACAATAACAAGTTTCATAGAACTATCGGTATGAAACCAAGCCAAGTGACTAATAAAAATGAAAAACTTGTATTAAAACGTATAAAAATAAATACTAAACCAAAAGTTGAAAAGCTAAAGCCTAAAAGGTTTAATGTTGGCGATAAAGTGCGAATAAGCAAATACAAAGGTGTATTCAGTAAAAGATATCTTCCGAACTGGACAAATGAGGTATTTACCGTATTTAAGGTGCAACCTACAGTACCAGAAACTTACATTTTAAAAGATAATAAAGGACAATTGCTTGAAGGAGGGTTTTATGGACATGAAATGTTAAAATCAACAGTAGGTGATGTATATTTAGTTGAAAAGGTGTTGCAACGAAAAAAGGATAAGGTTAAAGTACGATGGTTAGGATTTAATAAAACGGAAGATTCTTGGATACCTAAAAAGGATCTAATATAATGATAGAGCATCATTTTGGGTTGAACCATTACAAAGGATGGAGATAATACCGCAAAAAGACAATTTTACTATTAATAATATAGATGAACTCACAGTGGATGGTTCTCAATTCAATACTGGGAAACACGGTGTTTTGTTACCAAACACGGTGCGTTGTCTGGTTACCGGTCCTTCCAATTGTGGAAAAACAAATGTAGTATTCAATTTGATTACAAACCCTAAAGGATTACGTTTTAATGATTTATATGTATTTTCAAAGTCACTACAACAACCAAAATATCAGTTATTGGAACAAATACTCAATAATGTGCCTGAAGTTAAATATTTTAAATTCAACGCGAGCGAGAGTGTCATGCAACCGCAAGAGGCTAAACCATTCTCAGTATTCATATTTGACGACGTATCTTGTGAAAATCAAAATACAATAAGAAATTACTTCGCCATGGGTCGACATAACAACATAGATAGCATTTATATTGGTCAAACTTACAGCAAAATACCGAAACAGCTCATTAGAGACAATGCAAACATGTTAATTGTATTTAAACAGGATGAAACCAACCTAAAACACATATATTATGACCATGTAAGTGCGGATATGCCATTTGAACGATTTAAAGAGTTGTGTGGAAAGGCTTGGGCTGAAAAATATGGGTTTTTAACAATTATGAAGGAACAACCGCTAAACAATGGTCGATACAGGATAGGATTTGATAAATTTATACTAATACACTGATCATGATGTAAAACATTCATTGTTGTACAACACGTCTTGCTACAAACATGGTTAACCAAGAAAAGTTAATAAAGGAAATAAAATCACTTAGTGATTCTATTCGAGATAAAAACAGAGCATTAAAATTAGGTATTAGCGAAAGGGAGAAATTTCTTGAATCTACTTTTAAACCTATTACTGAACCCTTGAAACAATTAAACAAAAAATTTGCTAAACCCGTTTTGGAAGGAGATGCAATTGCACCTATTACAAAGTTTGAAAGAGAAAATGTAAAATCAGAAGATTTTAGTGACGAAGACCCGGAATCCTCTACATATAGTGGTTTTACCGGCGGAGAACCCGAAAGAGAGCTAGAATCACCAGACTATAGTGGTATAAGAGAATTATATGAAGTAAAAGCTAAAAGAGGACATGAAGATGTATCAACTGCTAGTGAAGAGGAAAAAGAAGAAGAAGCAAGGGAAGGTCCGTCAAACATAAGCTTGTTGGGTGAAAACATTCATAACAAAGGACCTTTAGGAAGGAAATACATGGTAAAAATGTTACTCGGAACAATTCCTAATAAGAATTACCATAGTTATGGAGCGAGATTAACAAAAGATGGTTTAATGATAGGTAATAGCCCGTTAAACGTTGACGAACATGATAATATTGTCATTGGTGATCAAAGGTATAAGGGCACAAAAGGATTATTTGAATTATTATTTGAAAATAAGCCTTCAGTATCGTTAGTGAAAGAAAAAGACATGGAAGCATATAAAAATATTTTGGAACAGACAAATGCATATAGGAGAAAGTATTTACCTGACCAGCCTCCTTTTAGATCTAAGTCTTTAAAATATAAAGAATTTGTATCCAAGTTAATACCAACTAGAAGACAAACAATGCCGTTAACACAAAGAAAACCTGTAAAACGAAGATTTATGGCATCCACTTTGGATGTAAGTGCTCAGGAACGAAGAAAAAGAAGTAAGTCCGTTACGGGTACAGGTTTAATGAAGAAACTATATAACACAAATGTGATTTATTACAATAATATCAATAAATTGGTGGATAGAATGAAACTAATACATGAAGCTAAAGAAGCGGGTCATACTGGATTGGAAAACGAATGGGTGGCTTTAGTGGATGAACTTCGAAACCGTGGGGTAATCTCATAAAAATGCGTTACTCCCTAGATTACTATTCAGTTGCATCATGAGTGTCGACAAGTTCGGACGTTACTCCTCGGATGGGTTATATTACGCAAATAATTTAAAAAGAGGTGCTGGTTTACCACAAACACCTGATGGAGATTATGATATAACTAATAAAAGGTTAAAAAACATAAAAGATCCCACAGATGAAAACGATGCAATAAATTTAAAAGTATTAAAAGAAAATATATCACCAACATTAAGACTACAGAAAAACACATATGACGCAGGTAATCATAGAATTGTCAATGTTGGTAAGCCAAATCAAAACGCTGATGCAATAAACAAAGGTTATTTATCATCAGAATTAAAAAATACGTTAAAATTCAATGGAAAAACGTATACTGCTGAAAATAAACGTATATCCAACGTAGATGATCCTAAAGATGCAAAAGACAGCGTAAATAGACGCTATTTACATTCATTAATACCTGAAAAGACAAAAGATGGTTTTTCTTTTTATAAATTTGTTATTAACGATATAGGTTATCCGAAAAATGAAAATGATGCTGTAAATTTAAAATATATAAAAGATCATTGTATTACACGTGATGTAGGAGTTATTGATTGTCTAGGTAATTGTTTAGCGAATGTTAAAGATGGTTCGGCACCATCAGATGGTGCAACAGTGGGTCAAATGATGGAAACCTTAAAACAAGAAACAACCTCTTTTGTAAAACAAGATCAAGTAGTATCAAAGCAAGGGGATGAATTTGTTCAAGGTAATGAAAAATTTAATTTATTAACATACAAAAATAATGCTTGGGATTGCATGGGTAAAGGGTTATCAAATATGAGATTGGGTTATACTGCTCAAGATGCAGCTGCTTTATCACAAACCGTACATCTAGATCCAGATCATTCTTTTAGATTTTTTACATGTAAAAATAAAGTAATAAAAGACTTGCATAATGGAAGAGATCCAAATGATGCTGCAACTGTAGGACAAACATTACAATATGACAGTGCAAATAAAGAGTTTATTTATAATAAGCAAAGATTTAAATTAATGGATGTAAATGATTATCAAAATATATTAATTGCAGATCCAAATTCATTCAGCGGATTTAGAAAATTGTCTGGTGAACAATTTATTCATAAAAATCATGTGTTTCGAAATGAATCAGACGGAGCATTAGTTAGTGGAAATTTTAAATATTTTAAATGTCCCGGGAGCGATGAAAATGTAACTGATAAAGACTAAGAATTTGTATTAAAAACTGATACGGGTTAGAAATCGAGACTAATATTATAAAAATGGGTTACACTCTAGAATGTTATTCAGTTGCACCATGAGTGTTGACAAGTTCGGACGATATTCCTCGGATGGATTATATTACTTTAATACTTTAAAAAGAGGTGCTGGCTTACCACAAACACCTGATGGAGATTATGATATTAGTAATAAACGGTTAAAAAACATTAATGATCCCACAGATGAAAATGATGCAATAAATTTAAAAGTATTAAAAAAAGAGATATTACCAACACTGAAACTAGACAAAAACACATATAACGCGGGTAATCATAGAATTTCCAACGTTGGTAAGCCAAATCAAAACGCTGATGCAATAAACAGAGGTTATTTATCATCGGAATTGAAAAATACGTTAAAATTCGATGGAAAAACGTATAATGCTGAAAATCGACGTATATCTAACGTAGCAGACCCTGTAGATGAAAAAGACAGCATAAATAGACGCTATTTACATTCTATAATACCTGAAAAGACAAAAGATGGGTTTTCTTTTTATAAATTTGTTATTAACGATATAGGTTATCCAAAGAATGAAAATGATGCTGTAAATTTAAAATACATCAAAGATCATTGTATTACACGTGATGTAGGAATTATTGATTGCTTTGGTAATTGTTTAGCGAATGTAAAAGATGGTTCTGCACCATCAGATGGTGCAACGGTGGGGCAAATAAAGGAAACTATAAAACAAGAAACATCTGGTTTTGTGAAACAAGACCAAGTAGTAACACGACAAGGAGATGTATTTGTACAGGGAAATAAAAAGTTTACTTTACTTGAAGAAAACAATAGTGTTTGGGATGGTAAAGGAAAGTCATTGACAAATTTAGGTATTGGTGAAAAGCCTGATGATGCTGTTACTTATGAACAGATAATACAATTAGAGCCAACTGGAAAACAATGGTGGAATTGTGATAACAAACGATTAACAAATGTTGCAGACCCTGATTATGCTGATAACGCTGTAACTGTTAATTTTCTTGTTAAAGTAATAGGTAATTTATTATTTGATATGCATAATTATATTGCAGCCGGACAACATAAACCTATTGATGAAAAAATGAGAAGTGCATGGATTAAACAAGAAATTCTTTATAAATACTTTTTTAATCATAATACACAAAAGTTTAGATCAACAGATTGGGGTACTTTTGATATTTAATTAAATAACACCATAAATTACATCATTTATGTGCAACCTGTCATAGAGGTAACACATAGGTTACGCTTTTCGAATATAAAAGACAATCATGGCGTTTCATTACACCAGTCCATATCGAGACACTATACGGAAAGGAGGCGGTATCACGTCCACAGCGGTTTCTCTGTTAAGTAAAGCTTTAAATCGTATTCCAGTAGGATCTGTCGTAAATAGAGCAATAGACGCTTTACCATACGAATTTCACATACCGGGAGGTTATCAGTATTGCGGACCAGGAACTAAATTGAAAAAACGACTGGAAAGAGGCGATCCAGGCATAAATAAGTTAGATCAGGCTTGTAAAGAACACGATATCGCATATTCCACGTTTACCGATTCAAAGAATAGGTCAATAGCTGATAAAAAGCTAACGAATATAGCTTGGCAACGAGTAAAGTCTAGTGACGCTAGTATTGCAGAAAAAGCAGCAGCTTTAGCGGTAACAGCAGGTATGAAGGCTAAAACAGCGGTAGGAGGTGGAAAAAGGAGGGGTAGGAATAAAAAAGGATCAACCATGAAGAAACATGGTGGTAATATTAGACTAAAAAGACGTTCTCCGAGGAAAAATAACAAAAAACCGATAATATGGTCAATGGTAAAAAACGGGGCTGGTCTATACCTAAGACCGTATCGTGCATATTAAATAAAAGAAATCAATTGGTTATACCACATAAAGCGTTGACTAATGTTGAATTATTTAAATATATTTCCTGTTTAAAAATACCATTTTTCCGCGGAGTATTTATGAAAGACAATTTACCAAAGAAAATATGGAAAAATGAGACTGGAATCGTAAATTTGGATAATACTGAAGGGTCCGGCACCCATTGGGTGTGTTATAAGAAACTAAATAGTAATGTATATTATTTTGATAGTTTTGGAAATTTGCCACCACCTAAGGAACTTGAACATTACTTTAAATCTGCTAAAAACATATATTACAACTATAAAAGAGAACAACCTGATAATACTTCAATATGCGGCCATTTATGTTTGGAATTCCTAGCTAAAAGTATCAGTCACTATTGAGATGTCTTCCTATACGGTATCATTAACAGGAAAATCGTCCACTTTACGAAGTATCCTTTTTCCAGCGTTACGCTTGCAAAAAGGAAGATTTTGGGAGGCAGCACTGTTGGATTTTACAACTTACAACTCTATTCCCAATGTTACGGAAGGTAAAAATAACTTATTGCATTATTATAAAGGAAAAGATGCCAGTGGGAAGTTTACAGACTTAGAAGTTTGCACTCTACCCACAGGTTCTTATGAAATTGATCATATTAATGAATTTTTGCAAAATAAAATGGGAAAAGACAATATAACGCTAAAAGGTAATAACAATACAATGAAAGCTGAGCTTACTTCAAAATATTATATAGATTTCAGTAAGTCAGACTCAATTGGTGATTTATTAGGATTTCCCAAAGAAGGAGCAATTTTAGAACCAAATAAAACACATTCTGGTAAACAAACTGTAACAATATTAAAAGTCAATAGTATAGACATAACTTGTAACATTATACAAGGAGCTTACAGAGATGGAGCAAATACTCATATAATACATACTTTTTCCCCCAGTGTGCCACCTGGATTTAAAATTGTTGAAAAGCCACAAAACCTGGTATATCTACCGTTGAACACCACTTTCATTTCAGACATCGTGTTGAACGTATTGGATCAAGACGGTAACTTGATAGATTTCCGAGAAGAGCCTATTACGGTTAGATTACATTTAAAATCGACACTTTAATACAAAATCATGGGTTTAATATTTAAAAGCGAACAACCTACGGGAAACCGCATTAGTAGCTCTTCAGCTGTGGAGGAGTTAACACGCGAGAACATTCGTTTCTTAAAGAGAATTGGATTACAATTAACCGATTATGGATATACTGGATATAGCGCAGGGTCCAACATTCGACGAAACCCTATGGGAAAAAGAATATCACACCCACAACCCTTTTTTTTTTTTTTTTTTTTTTTTTTTTGAGGGAGAGGCAGGGAAAATGCATTACGCACACAGGTGGCCAGCCTGTAGTGTGGGACTCCCCTAAAAAACGGGTTTACCCACTAAAAAACCTCCTCTACTCTTTAGGATTCTAACCTGGAATTGTTTATCACATTACGTCAGGCTAGGCCTAAATTTGGCTTACGCCCATGGGGCTCGCTCCTTATCCAGCTGTTCGGTCAAGGGATCTGGGCCACTTCGTGGTCCAAATCGGTTTTCTTTTCCAGGAGGATACCCCGGACGAACTGTGACAAACAATCCCAGTTGCCCTCATCCTCCATAATCTTTTGGCAGACCGTGTCCACCGAAAAAACACCGAGTTTTCTTGTGGCCTCCAGGCGGGGCCTTTCCCAACGCGAACAGTGGAAGAAGGTGTGTTCCGCGTCATCGGGAACGCCCGGGCAGTAGATGCAATCCGGTGAACCGGTCTTGCCCATCCGGTTCAGGTACGACTTGAAGTAGCCGTGACCTGTCAGGAACTGCGTGAGGTAGTAGTCCACCTCGCCATGCCGCCTTTCCACCCATGGTTGGACCTGCTCGATGAGTCGCGCAGTCCATCGTCCTCGGGTGTCGTGCTCCCAGCTGTGTTGCCACTGCTGGAAGGTTCGGGAGCGCTCTTCGGTTCTTGCCGTGTCCTTGCCGATCTCGCCTTGTCTCTGGTAAATCGCTTTCCTCTCCCCTGCCAAGAGCTTGACCGGGATGACTCCGGCGACCACCAGGACGGCAGGCTCGGACACTGTCCGGTAGGCGGAACACACCCGGAGCGCAGCTTGACGCTGAACCCGGGCGAGTCGCAACCTGTAGCACTCCTTATCTAGAGCGCCTGCCCACACCTCTGCCCCGTAAAGGAGCACGGACTGGACCGCGGACATCAACAGACGTCTTCTGCTGGATCGGGGACCCCCGACATTGGCCATCAGCCTACTAAGGTAAGTGACTACCTTAGCGGCCTTGTCCGCCGTACGAAAGATCTGATCCCTCCAGCTTAACTTGGTGTCCACCATAACCCCGAGGTATTTGGCGGCACGAGTTGATGTGACCACCTCCCTTCCCACTCGGAGTGGGACGACGGTGTCGATCCTCTTCTTCGTGAGGATCACAATCTCCGTCTTACTGAGAGCAAGCGAGAGACCGTGATCGGACATCCAGTTGTTGACCACCCGCATAACTCGGTTCAACTTCAGTTGGGCCAGCTCAACGTTGCGTGCAGCAATGAGAGCTGCAACGTCATCGGCGTACCCAACCAAAGTGGTTTCCTCAGGCATCTCGGACCTCAGGAGGCTGTCATAGGCAACGTTCCAGAGATCCGGGCCGAGTATTGAACCTTGTGCGGCACCAGAAGTGACTTCCATCGTCCGCGTTCCGTCCCTCGTGTCATAAATCAGGCTTCGAGAGCGTAGATAATCCTCGATGAGCCGCAACAGATATGCAGGAATACGAAAAGTGTTGCGAAGCGCATCCAACATATCGACCCACCTTGCCGAGTTGAAGGCATTCTTGACATCAAGCGTAACAAGAAGCACTACTCGGCGGGAGAAATGGTTGTGGCTCTCGGCTCTCTCCACAGCTCTCTGAACTTCGGTGACAGCGTCGATCGTTGACCGTCCCTTTCTGAAGCCGTACTGACGGGGGCATAAGTCCCCGGCAGCTTCCACGGCAGAAGTCAGGCGGGAACGGATCAGCTTCTCGAACAGCTTCCCAGCCGTGTCCAACATGCAGAGAGGCCTGTGGGACGACGGCAGCTCGGGATCACCTTTGCCCTTGCTGATCAGTACAAGCCTGGCTGTTTTCCAGGGAGCCGGAAACACCCCTTCTACCAAACAGGCATTGTACATTCTCAACAACAAGTCAGCGTTGATTGAAAATACTTTCTTTAAAGCCTCACTGGGAATCCCGTCCGGGCCAGGAGCCTTGTTGCTCTTCAGGGAGAGAACGGAGGTTTCCAGCTCCTCGAAAGTGAAGAGTGGAACGTCCTCTACCCGTCTGAAGTCAACCGGCGGTCGCTGAGGATGTTCAGGAAACAACGCAGCGACGATCCTCCCCATGGTGGCGCCCTCCATGATGGAAGGTGGAGAGCGGGCGCCGAGTTTCTGCGTTACAAGTTTGTAACCCAGGCCCCACGGGTCGGAGTCAACGTCGTCACGAAGTCTCCTCCAGCTATTCGCCTTGCTCCTGTTGATCGCCTGGCGGAGAGATTTTCTCGCAGCTTTATAGGCCTCCGACTTACGAACTCTGTCTGCGGAAATTCTCGCTCTAGTAGCGGCTCGTCTAGTTCTTAAACATGTTCTTCTGAGTTCCGCAATCTCTTCAGTCCACCAGTAAACGGGTTGTTTGTCGCGTCGGGGTTTCCTTCGCGGCATAGACTGGTCGCAGGCCGAGACGATCAGTTCCATCGTGGATGTTACTAGTGCCTCGGCCCCAGCCTCACCAGGATTCCCCTGCGCTCCCCGAGAGATGACTTCGGTGAACTTAACCACGTCCAGTTTGTTGGTGTTCCACCGGCGTGGCCCTTCCCGAGATGCGGAAACTCGACGATTTTCCTGATCATGCAGATCAAACACGATGTATTGGTGGTCGCTACCCGTGTAGTCCTCCACAACCCTCCAGCCAGAGATCCTCGGAAGGAGCGACTCAGACGCAAAGGTGACGTCAGGGATCGTGCCTCTCTGCCCGGGGCGCCGAAAAGTAGGTGTGTCGCCCTGGTTGAGGACGACAAGACCGGCCCTGGCGATGAAATCCAGGATGTATTTCCCCCGGGAGCTGGTAGAGGGCATTCCCCACTCGACGGCCCTGGCGTTGAAATCGCCACCAACGACGACATGCCCGGTGGTGCAAAGAACGCACTCCTCTAGGCTATCTATCTTGTCGCGGAAGTCCTGGACGGCCTCGTTGGGGGTGAGGTAGCAACTGAAGATTGTCACGTCCCTACACCTAACCCAGGCAAATCCTCGGCCGCGACCATGACTCCGCACCAAGACATCCCGCGTATTACGCGCCCAAAGTGCAGCAGTACCGAGGCTGTCGGAGATCCAAGTGTTTGGGTCTCTGTCCCGATACTGTTCGCTGATAAGGAGCGCGTCAGCACCAAGTTCTCGGGCGAGCTGATCTAGAAGGTTATCAGCTCCCCAGGATCTATGAAGATTGGCCTGGAGGATGCGAATTACCGGCCGCTGCCTTTTGCCTGTTCAAGTGCGGTTCTGAAGGCACCGCACTGACCAGACCCGGGTAAGTGACCGAGGGCACTGGAGCCTGAATCCTTGCAGAGAAAGCAGGAGGGGCTCGAGGAACATTCCTTGCGTTTGTGGCCCTGGCTTCCACACTGGAAGCAGTTGGCACTCCTGTCGGGCCCTTTACAGTTTCGGGAGGAGTGGCCGAAACCGAGGCAACGAAAGCATCTCGAAACTACCACCCTCCGTTTGAGCCTGCAACTGACCCAACCGACTCTGAGGTGCTGAAGGCTAAGCAGCTTATTGGCGTGCTTTTCGCCCATCTCAGCAACAGCCATCCGGAGTTGACTTCGGTTAGGCTTTGTCAGCCATACCCTCACTCCATCAGCCGGTATCTCCGGGAGTGCCACCTGGATTGCACGGGTCACCTCGTCTTCGGTGGAGAGGGCATCAAGGTCCCGAATCTCGACCGAACACTTCGGTTCTAGGGCCTTGATGGAGCCTTTGTCCCCAAGTGCAGTCTTGAGGGAAGCGGCAAAACCGATCTTGTCACTCGACTTCCCCAGTTCGAGGAGGACATCCCCGTTCTGGGTTCGCCGAATAGACTTGATAACGGTGTCGGTCTCTTCCGGTTTGGCCTGCGATCTAATCTGACCCAGAACATCGGCAAAAGATCGCCCCTCTAAGGGCTTAATCAAGATTTCCTCCTTCCTGGGCTTCTTAGGCCTGGGTTGTTTAGGCTTTCTGACAGACTTGCCAGAGGCCTCCCCAACCGGGTTTGAGACTTGCGTCCGCTCCACCCTCGACGCACTTTTCGAAGCTGCCTCCGCTTGCTTCTGCCTCCTCCTTTCTTTCTTAGACAGGCGCGTCTTCCAGCCCCCCAAAGGTGTCGAGGCAGAGTTTTCTGCCAAGGCAGGATTAGCCGCCGGAGCAGGAACCTCTGCAGGAGTAGCCGCTGGAACAACGACAGCGCCCGGGATGGAATGAGCAGCCGGGACAGGAGATGTCTGCGATGATGCAGTGACAAAAACCGGCCTCGGCGCCAAGTCCAACTCCCCGAGCTCAGGGCTTCCCGATGATGAACCGCTCTGCCTCTTCTTTCGCTTTCTGGCTTGAGTCTGGGACTCAGCCAGATGAGCTTGAGGCGAAGCAGAGATGACTCGGTTCGTGACATCGCGCTCCTGTTTCACTGCCTTAAGCCTGATTTTCCGGCATTCCTCGATTTCGTCTAGAGAATCTTCGAGTTTCGGAATCCCCTCTTTTATGGCCTTGTTTACGTTCTTTTGAATTAAGAGGGCCTTGGCCATCTCCTTCAAAAGAGCTTTCATCTTCTTCAGACATGAGTCTTCCTCCTCGTGGGCGTCGTCCTGCTGCTGCCGAAGCATTTGCAGCTCGAATGCCGCACGAAGAGGGCTCTTCCTGGGAGGTATTCCATCGAGCCTGGCTTTTGAGGTTTCTGCCTCGGTCACCTTCATCGCTAGATTGACATCCACTTTCTCCTTTTCAGGCTCGGACGACGATCCGGCGTCACTTACCGTCTTGAACGGTGCCGGTGGGGGGGAGGTTTTAATTCCCCCTGTCGGCGTCCCAGTCTTCGAGGTCGGAGACCTCTGCACAATAGAGCTTCGCCTAAAAGCGGCTTGCTCATTCTCCTTTACGTTCTTCGTGTTTCGGTTGATAAAATCCATGCTTTCATGTCACCAGCGCATCGTGCGGCAAGGGGCGGCCCTTCATCGGCCGAGAGCGGGTACACCCTCGGAGGTCTACCCCCCGTAGGAGATAAGACACCCCTACCCCAGGACTCTGGGGCCCGAACCTCCGTTTGCCCAGCACCGATACACACAAGGTGCCGGACGTGCTGGGGGTCGCACCGTGGCAATGCAGAGTCCGATCCCTGCATCCATGCCGCACTCCCTGACTAAGGTCCGAAGCGGCTGGCTTCTGACGACACACTGGAGGAGACCATCGGCAGTGCGAGGCACACATCAGTCCCTGCAACACAACAGGGACACTCCCAGGACCCCCCAGCATGCGCCGGTCGAAAGAAGGTGGAAAGACACCCTTGATTCGGGGTCGAAAAAAAAAAAGAAGGTGAGCAAGGTTAGCTCAGGAAAGAATAAAGACGGTGAGCTAAGACCTGAAAGATGAGAAGAATGGCCTTAGCTCGGGAAGAACTGTGAGGAGGGTCTCACAGCTTGGCTCAGGTACCCCGGGGTCGCCAAGAAACACCCGTACAGTGGAAAGCCCACTGCCCCTGAGGGACCCCAACACCCACAACCCTTACACTTCATCAAAATTAAACAATAACGATGAAATTCGTATTCCCATACAAAATCAAGACATTTACACACTACCATGTGAAAGTTACTTGTATATTGAAGGAAAAGTTACTAAAAAGGACGGTACTACTACTGGTACAACAGTTCCATTTATAAATAATCCCATGGCTTTCCTGTTTGATGAAATTAGATATGAAATATCAGGTGTAACAGTTGATTCTACTAAAAAAGTAGGTATTGCAACAACTTTAAAGGGATTAACATCTATATCACCTAATGAAACCAATTTAATACAACCTGCAGGATGGGTTTTACCTGCAAAAGACACAATCACTCCAGATACAAATGGAAATTTTGATTTTCATATTCCGTTACGTTTGTTGCTTGGTTTTGCTGAAGATTATAGGAAAATAATATTAAACGTTAAACAAGAATTAGTTTTGTTGAGATCTTCAAACGATAAAGATATTATTAAAGCTCCAGACGGTACAACAGATGCAACTTTAGAATGGAAATTAACATTAGACAAAATTATATGGAGAGTTCCACATGTAAAATTAGCTGACGAGCATAGAATGCTACTATTAAGAAAGTTAAAGGCTGATCGTGATATTGTAATTCCTTTTAGAAGTTGGGAATTTCATGAACATCCCAGCTTGCCAACTACGGATCGACACACTTGGACAGTTAAAACATCTAATTATGTGGAACGAGCCAGGTATATTATATTTGGTTTACAAACAGGCAGAAGAGACACCATCACCAAACATGCAGGCCAATTTGATCATTGCAACTTGAAAAATATTAAAGTTTATTTAAATTCACAATTTTTTCCATACGATAATTTAAATGTGTCATTCGCTAATAAAAAGTACAGCATATTGTACGATATGTATGCAAGGTTCCAAAGTTCATATTATGGTAAAACGAATGCACCTTTACTATCACCAGAAAAATACTTAGATGGTTACCCTATAGTTGTAATCGATTGTTCTAATCAAAATGAATCGGTAAAATCATCAAGTGTAGATATAAAAATAGAAATGGAATTCAACGCGCCTATATCAGCTAATACAACTGCATACTGTTTAATTCTACATGATAAAATCGTAACATACACACCTTTAACTGGAATTGTTAAAAATGTATTGTAAAAGACCGGTTTTCCTACATTCCAATGCATTCCGCGAGTATAAAAGCAGAGCGTTCAGCTCGCTCCTCATCAGTTTGTTGCCTGTTGTTGTATGGGTAGCATCTTATTCAATATGGCTTCTCCTAGTGGTACACAAGAAAATGTAGTAGATATTGAGAAGGAGATATCCGACTTTTTAGATCTTCAAGGTCAACCGGAGGGAGATGAACACAACGCTTGCGGACATCTCCACGCCAGTAATAATATTGAGGAAAAAGGTAAAAGAAGAAAGAACGCACACAAGAGGAAAAGGGATATTGAAGATAATATTTCTCCTAACATATTAAGTGAGGTATTCTTGCGAATATTTTACCCAATCTCTTCCAGTTTGGACAAAAGTGTTTTAATCGGTGTTATGAAATCTACAGATTATTCCCCTACTGTAATTTTAACTCATGGACCCAAAATGATTTTGTTTACGGATACTGCTTGGGAATCGTTTATGAAACACTTGCATCTGCTAGAATGCTATTTAAGTAGTAACATGTTTGGAAGAAAGACAAGAGTAGGCCTTTTGGATTCAAATGTGGAAATCGATATTGTTAAACATCGTGGTGATCATCAGTTGCGGTTTAGAGACACAACAAGACATGATAACAAGATTCAACTTAATCGAGAAGAGTTTTTTATTCTAACTTGTGCAACTGAACCAATAACGAGGTACTTGAGACAACTGGTGTTTTCAAGTTCAATTATTAAAGATTATCTGGAAGACACTTTGGACAAACAACCGGACGCACCTATATTGTACGGACCTGTAGATACTTCTATATTCAATAGGGTTCCTCATGAAGTACAAATGTGGAGACAATTGGAAAAGTACGCTCAACTACATAAGAAATCAGTAAAACGTGAAAAAGAGGAAGAAGAAGGAGGAGAAGAATCAAGTGTTAGTGATGAAAATGAAAACAAGGAAAATGTAAAGATGGAAACCTAAATGACAATTAACTACACAGCAATGGTTAATTTTTAAAACAATGTCAAACACTTTGTGGGGTTAGGCCTACCGGGGACGGTGCCCACGTTAAATATACACCAACGCGCCAACAACTGTACGGCCGGGTATAAAAGTCGTACCTACCGTGGTGTGGAAATCAGTTGACCTTTGGACTTCGTCATGAGCAGACGAGTGATCTTCGCAATGGACAAGGAAGAAGAACAAGTAAAGTCCAAACCTGGTATAATTGAGTTCCAAGCGTTTCGGCGTAATGATGATAGATTTATCATAAAAGAACTTGTGTTTTTCGACATCAATACAAGTGTTCCTTATTCGTTTTTATTTAAACCACCATGTTCTTATTCATCTTTAACCAGTAAAGCCGCTACTACCAACAGATGGATTTCAAAACACTTCCATCATATCGATTGGTATGATGGTTTTACAAGTTACACGGACTTGTATCACATTATGCATCACTTTTCAGACAAGTTTACCAATATTTACACAAAGGGGCTGGAAAAGAAAAGATGGATCGAAGGATTTACTCATGTTCCGGTTAATGATGTGGATTTGGATAAAAACTACAAGTATACGAAGGAAAATGTTTGTATTTGTACTAAAAGTCCAGAACATGAAAAAGATAGACATTGCGCTTTAAAAAACGCCTATAAACTCGCATCTTACCTTCAAAGTGGGGAAATGGGGAGTGGTGGGGGTAACGGGGGTTATATAAGTGAGGAGCAGACCGGGACCTGGCATGAGTATTACTCGAGATTCCGAGACGACAACATCTCCCAGCAAGAAGACGAAGAAGACGATCTATAACTTGACCATGGCATCTCACCAGTTCCTGCAAACTTTGGTTGAGCAGTTCAATGCTCACTCCAAATCTACCATACTACCCGTCAAGAAGTGTTCCGAACTTAAAGACGAGAAGCACTACATTATCCACGCCATGAAGAAGATGGAGACTACAGTTGGAGAGGCCATCTGCTGCAGTCTTAGCGAGGCACCATTCACTCCGGGGGATGAGCCCAAGTTCCAAGTCTACCTGCCGAAACGGTTCGTCCATCTCCTCCAGAACGAGGATCTGCGCTCCATCCAACCCGGCTGTCTCTACCTGGTTTCCCACGGTTGCACGGGTAGCAATTCCACCGAGTTGACCATCCACATCGCCGACAAGCAGCAGTGTTAGATTTAAGTTTTACTGTTGTACATATGTTATTGTAATGTTTTATAAATAAATAAACCATAAAAGACAAAAAAGAATACAAAAAGACGAAAAATGCAACATATCAATATGTGAAGTTTGTCACATATTGATATGTTGCATTTTTTTTTAAACTTCGCGGGTGACCTTGACCTTTGACCTTTGCATTTCACAGTTACCCCCACCACCACGCTACAAGTCAAACCTGCTTGAATGCAAAACACCCCCACCACTTTTTCATATACCTCCAAGTGCTGTGCCTCGTCTTCATTTCAACTCCAGCAGCCAACCGAACAACATCAGTATGTCTCTGAACGTAAGCTGTGCCAGCTATGAGGAGGTGACGATCAAAACGCAACAGGAGCTGAACGACTTGTACAAGGAGTTGCAGCTGATGGTGGCAAGAGGCTACCGTATAAACGTGCAAGTCTACGCTTGCAATATACGGAATCTTCGGCAGCCGAAGGAAGAGCTTGGACATTCCTCTTCAACGACAGCTTCCTCACCGGCGTCGATGAAGACCGAACCAGACAACTTGGATTACTTCAGCTGACTAGCGGTTGTCTTCCTTGTCCTTACAATTGTAGAATATGTTTATTTCTTTATTATATTAAAGAAGTAAAAAGAGCAAAGCCACCTATCTTGTTACTGACATATATGCTCAGTAACAAGATAGGGTTTTTTTTAAAACACAATTTGAATGACCTTGAAACTTCCCCCTCCACTGATTCGCTACCCCCACCACTTCACTGTTGATATACATGAGACAACATAATTAGATACCTCATTCCTTCTTCAACGGCCAAACCTACAACATCAACAATGGCTAACCTACCAACAGATGAAAGATGTCCTCACGCATGCTGTGACTTCGTACACGAGTTAGAGAAGAGGATGCAAGAGAGGGCGATAAGAAGAAAGCAGATCCACTCAGAAAATATCATGATAGTAAACGGCTATCTTTTGTTGTTCGGCCTTATCATGGTTGTACTGTTCATACTGTACGGCATAGTTACATGCGTCGGCAAGGTTGCAGAAGAAAACGCTCGCCACCATCAGTTGGAAGATTTCAATGTTACTTTCTAGGTTTTCCTTTTTAAAACTCCATTTGGATGACCTTGAACTTTCCCCCTCCACTCCTTCCTTTTTTTAAAACCCAATTTAAATGATCTTGAAATTTCCCCCTCTACTTTTCAATAATGTTACAACTGACTGCAGCTCACCTCATTCCTTGCTTGGCTGCCATGGCGGAAGGAACTCTTTCTCAAGTTGACTCCACTACGGACGAAGCATTTCCCTTGCGGTGGACTGTTCATTTACAGGATGCGACAGAAGTGGAAGTCTTGTATCAAAAATTACTCAATGTATTCAACGGGAACCCTGGACCTCTTGAATGTAGAATGGATTTGAATTTTGATGCAACCAGGGTCGGCACAGAACCTTCAACTTCAAGCCAGCCTCAGCAACGAGATTTTACACATTTATACACTCCAATATCACCGGAAGGTGTAACTGTCTGCGAGGCTGACTCAACTACACGTTATGTTCAGCCGAAGCCTTGGGTGTTGATTATTAACAATGTGTACAAAGTGGAATTGGTATGTAATAGATTAAAGGAGTTGATGGTACAAGATCCAGGCCTGCGCTTTCAAATAGATATACATTTCATCTGGAGAGCACCTGCACGGGGCTCTTCGTCTGACAGCTCTCCAAGTACGACGGACGAGGAGGACGACTAGTCATCTTTTTTAAAACTCCGTTTGAATGACCTTGACCTTTCCCCCTCCACTGAGTTTATTTAAGGTGCACTCTCACTGACTACAGCATCATTTCATCGCGCACCTTCACCGCAGCAACATGGAGAGTCAACTCAACTACTGTTGCGAACAGAAATGTTTTTCATGGCCGAATGGCATTGATGTGGTGGATGGCCTGGCTTGTAGAACATGTAAAGCTTTTAGTCAGTGCATGTGTAAGTGCAAGTCTTGGAAGAAGCCGAAACCGAAGTTGAAGACATTCCATGTGTACCAAATGAGAGGGCATAAGTACACTTGTTGCCCTGAACGTTGCATTGAATTCAAACTAAAACAGCTAACTGGCTGCAAATTGTGCAACAATCATTTTGCAGGTTTTTGCAAACATTATTTAGGAGCGTGTCAATACAGATCAACTTGGCATACAGAAGCACTCACTATCAATGAAATCGCTATAGACTCACAAGAGTAGTCTTTCTACTCTTTGACTTTTTTAAAACTCCGTTTGAATGACCTTGAAATTTCCCCCACCACTTCCCCATATATCTAGAGTACGCAGGGCCCGGAGGTCAGTCGCTCGGCGGCTGTCGTAGTGTGCACATCCGTGTTGTGCAGTCTGCTGTGCAGTTTTGATTTTAACCAGTTCAAGGTCACCACACTTAAACTCTGGCAAAAACGTCAAGCTGTTAAAGACAATCCTAAGTCCCAGGTTCACAGTCAACCTCAAGGTCATCACACTTTAACATGTAAATTTAAGGTAGCACCAAAACGGTGCTACCTAGCTTGACATTTTCAAGTTTCCCGAGGTCATCACAGTTCCCCCACCACTTCCCATATACCTAGAGTGCGCGGGGCCGGACAGTCAGTCGCTCGGTGTCTGTCGTAGGGTGCGCATCGCGGTTACAGTAATGATGAAACGCGGGAGTTGTATCGGTTCAAGGTCACTCGAGCGGTGTCACATGACGGTTTAAGCAGAGTCACGTTGCAAACTTTGAGTTTCCTCGGCACTTTTGCTGTTTCTCGTCTAATTTCGCTCCAAGTTGTCAAGGTCATTGAAACCTGACTGAAACTCGGAGCGTAGTGCGAGAAACAGCAAAAGTGCCTAAAAATTTTAGGTTTCAGCGTGACCTTGACCTTTGTGACATCGATGACGTCATAATGGTGACGTAAGGGGTGATGACGTCATCGCCACGTCATTTCTGCAACGTCATGGGTGTGACGTCACAGAATGACGTAATTGGTGATGACGTCATCGATTGCGTCATCGATGACGTCATCGATGACGTCATCGGTGGGGTCATTGACCTCGATGACGTCATCCCTCAGGTGACCTTGAACTGAGCCAGCTCCCGCGTTTCTCCACTACTCGGGGCAAATCAAAAAATGTGTTTTCCATGTTATTCTTATGGGAAATCAAGAAAACCCTATATCTTGCTTATTTATTGACATAACTTAATCAAATTTGGTATGTACATTATCTATATAAGGTTTAATTTATAATTGCTTAAAAACCCCATATGGCGGCAAACCTACATACTCACCCCATGGGGTTTATGGGGAAAATAAAAAATTGCCAGAGTTTGATACAATTTTGTGTTTACATTCGCCAATTATTGATTAACTTAGATTTTCTAACAACACCCAATGGCAGAAAACCGACATAATCGATCCTATGGTGTTTTTATGGGGAAAGTAAATAATCTGAAATTCCATTGGAAATTCGCTGAGTACGCAGGTCTGCTGCGACGGGGGTATTTTACTGAGGCCTTATAACATTGAAATAGAGGGAACTTTGACACATGTTAACATTTTTAAAGCTTTAAACACTGCACACTGCACAGTACAGTTTAAATAACATCATACTCCTGGCAACAATGCACGAAAATTCCATTTAAAACATCAGACTATATGAGTTTGTTTTGACTTCATAGAAACTTAAAATTATTTCACTTCTTTTTAATAATGAATTAAAAAATAAAGAAAAGATCCAGGGCCGCCGAGAGAAATCCTGGGCCCTTAGGCAATATAGATTTCGGGCCCCCTCTCCGCGTGAAAAACCAACAACAACAACAACATAACCTTCCTACGTATACGAAATACATTTTTACATACCTAGATGTTATTAAGTTATAGAAAATAGGGCGTAAACAATCATAACTAAGACATTGAAAATGGATTAATATATACACTGTAGTAAATATAAAAAATATTTACATCATGAGATTCTTTCAAGCTCTTCTGCTGGTAAATTCTTCAATTATATCCCTAAAATCTAAGCTACGGGAAAGATCTGATTCTATAGCAAGTTGAGTTAGGCCACACAGTCGTAGTTGCCCCATCGTTGAACGACTGAAACTCTTAATCCTTTTCAGAGCACTAAATGGCCGTTCAGCTCCAGCTACTAATGCGGGAAGAGCCATGAATAGCTGAAGCGCAATTGAAAAATTTGGATAAACGGGGTTAGTTTTAACTTTATAATTTTTAAACTTGTGAACGAAGACCGAGGGCATAGATATGACAAATAACTAAAGGGTAGCGTCTACTAGAATGCTTTCCGGGTGTGGAAGGAAAAGTTTTGCATTGTCAATCATTTTAAACGCATACTTATACAAAATGTGTTTAAAAGCCGCGTTTACACCGGAGTTGGAGACCGGAGTTGCAGACTTTTATCGGCAATCTCGATTGCAGACGCTAGTTGCAGACAGAAGTTTGCAACCTGTGCTTGCAACTGTACACAGTTTGCTTCTGCAACCGCAACCTGCAACCGAGCCATCAGTCAGTGTGTATAATGTCGATTGGTGGGCAGGGCCGGATTTAAGATTTTGCCGCCTGTAGGGGGCGCACCGAAACTGCGATCCAAAACCCAGGTATACGCCGAAACTGCGATCCTTACCCCAAGGGCGACCCCAGGCAGACGCCGAAACTGCGATCCTGGCACGGAGGCCGCCACCGGGACGATACTGACGATACCGTAGGCCTACATAAGACGATACTGCTGCTCTTGCTCTCAAACTGAGAATGACTGATATATTTGTGGGGGAAAATAAATAAGGATTGTACACCCTGAAAGTCTTCGTTTATTGGTCCAGGTTGAGAGTCATCTTCACCCCTGGGCCGGTAGCCCATTGTTGCGCAGTCGGCAATTTTAACTATACGGCTTTTAATGCAAAACATGGTACGGTGTTTGATTTCCCTGTTCGGACGCCGTTTTTCAACCGATTTTCTTTAAACTTTCTAAGTGTTTAGTTGAATAGTTATATTAGGTCCCTCATACCTCGAAATTTTGAAAATTTAACAAATATTACTCCCTGTGACGTCGCAAAGTAACTCGATTTTCCTTAGTAATATTTGTTAAATTTTCCAAATTTCGAGGTATGAGGGACCTAATGTAACTATTCAACCAAACACTTACCAAGTTTAAAGAAAATCTGTTGAAAAACGGCGACCGAAACAGGGGAATCAAATACCATGTTTTGCATTAAAAGCCGTATAGTTAACATTGCCGACTGCGCAACAATGGGCTACTGGCCCAGGGGTGAAGATGACTCTTAAGGGGGTGGTATGTGCGAGTTTAGTACAACTTGGAAATCCCAGTTCATTGGTATTAGTTGAAAAGTGACTTGAGCTACACGTCGGACGGCGAAACATTCTAGAGCCACGGACGCTGGAATCCCCGCTGGACCCTCCGCTACCTGCTGATGGGCCGCTGTGCCAGGATCGCAGTTTCGGTTGTGGGATTAGCAAACCCTTTTGAGGATTAAAACTAAGATCGCAGTTTCGGTGCACCGCCTGTAGGCTGTCCATTTTCTGCCGCCCCCTTCCCCCTCCAACTACTTAGGGACAGACACATACATAGTTTTTATTGTTCCTCTTTGGAGCATATTCGCCTAAAAGTACGGCACAGTGAAGTATGTCTCAATATACCAAAAACTATGGCAAGTACCAAAAACTTTTATGATCTGTGTATTCTTTAGTTGAATAATTGTTTTAACCAGGAATCATAACACAAATGATAAAAAAGTAACTTCACAGGACAGCTAGAACAGCCGACAGGCAAGACAGTGTAGACCCAACTGTCAGCCCAATAATAATGTTGGTTTTGTCACAAGCTACAAAACATAGTTCGAACGACTTTAAATTAAATTGAAATATGAATTAATGAAAATTGAATTAATTTTCATCAATTACGGTAGTAAATTTACGTAGACCTGCACTTTTCTGTGTAAGTTAACTTAAATCTTACAAAAATATAAATAATAGGACATTCACCACTTGACAAAGCTAAAGAATTGGCAACAGCGCGGCGCCGCCATGACGACTTATGTTTTAAAATAAAACATAATTTTAAATAAATCAACTTCATGGACTCCATAAAGTTGCCTATCTAATATTTTTTCATGGGGGAGTTTATTTTATAAATCAAAACCATACGTATGCTATATTTTGTAGCCAATCCATTCGTCAATTCATTAAAATGTTTTAGAAAGAAGAAAGGAAATCAGTAGTTGCGAATGTAAACACTGGGGGCGCTAGTGTAGTTCCCTCCTTCTAAAGGCCTATACAAACTGCGATTGTCGTTCCTACAATTACCCTACATGAAAAATGTGTTACAAAAATGTTTGAAGTAAATTCATATTAAAAGAATAAATTCATTTCCATTGCCTCAAATGAATTTACTTCCAATCAGAAAGAAGTTTCTGTTATTAAAGTAGTAAAAATATTTTCCATTTTTTGTAAATTGCCAAAGTGCCGTCCCTGAAATTTTGCCGCTATAGGCTCCAGCCTTTTCAGCCTATTTAGAAATACGGCGCTGTTGGTGGGAGAGGAAGTGACGTAGCGACGTAGCCGATGGGCGGGAGGGGTGGCGGGGTTGATTGCAGACTCAAGTTGCAGATCAAATAGGCGCTGCAACTCGGGTTGCCGACCGGGGTTGGCAACCGCCTTTGATCTTTACCGACTTCGGTCGGAAAACCAAAATTCGGTCTCCGACTCGAAAATTCGGTCTGCAACTCCGGTCGGCAACGCGAGTTGCAGTTGTTTTAGTGCGTCTGCAATCGAGATTGCCGATAAAAGTCTGCAACTCCGGTCTCCAACTCCGGTGTAAACGCGGCTTAAGGCTCCGGTCTACCTGAGCCCGAACAACAATGCCAAATGCCGCCTCGCGGCCGTAGCGCTAGAGTTTGATGGCTGCAGAGGTCTACGGGGATCGTGTTTTAAAATTAACCAATTAAGATAGAGATTGACTTTTAACTTTTTCTAAAAGTAGAAAAAAGATCTAGTCGGCTATCTTTTTAGAATTTTAAAATAAAATTTCTAATTTCAGCTATAACTGTCTAAAATCATATGTTTTCTCGAATTTTAACTAAGGTTTTCCATTAGTTTTGATGAAACTACCAAAGTGAGATTACCGAAGTGCAACTAAGGAAATTTAGCACCGTTATTCTTCTTTAATATGACACCTTAGTTATAACAGGATTCTAAAAAAACCCCTTGCATTTGCATCGAGAAAAACAGATAATTTTAGTCAAGTATAGCTAAAATTAGACATTTTATTTTAAAATTCGAAAAAAGATAGCCGACGAGATCCTTTTTTTACTTTTATAAAAAGTTAAAATCCAATCTCTGTCTTAATTAATTGGTTTTAAAACACGATCAACGTAAACCTCTGCATCTATAAAACTTGCCACTAGAGAAAAACAGATGATTTTAGACAGTTATAACTGAAATAAGAAATTTTATTTAAAAATTCTAAAAACACATAAGATCCGTCTTTGTACTTTTATAAAAAATTAAGAGCCAATCTCTATCTTAATTAGTTATTTTTAAAACACCATTGCCGTAAACCTCTGCATCCATACAACTCGCCTAGCGCTACGGCCGCGGCCGCGAGTCGGCATTCGGGCTCGGGTAGACTGGAGCCTTAAACGCATTCTACATTCGTTCTTTTTCTCGCTCGTTTGTTTCTTATCCTTATAACACAGATTTATTCAAAGCATTAATGGTTTTAGTAATTTTTTTTCTCTTCGGTCCCAGCTCGGGCCCCTGTAGGGCCCGGGCCCCTGGGCAATTGCCCCCTTTGCCCCCCCCCCTCTCTCGGCGACCCTGAAAAGATCTACAAACCATACATAGAGAATTATTAGAAATTTTAAATAAAGTATCCGATAAAATATCGTTTTAAACAATTCATTTATAAATTATTTGCATTACACCATGTCACATTGGCAAACCACTAATGTACGGTCAGTAACAGTTTCTGTTATTATCGACTGCAGTTCGATATACAGTACGGGAGCTTCTTCCAATACACTGAATGTAGCGACTTGCTTCCTTACATAGCGTGTTACATTCCACCATCCCCCCTATTTTACCACCTATGACAACGGGGATAGAAAGTTACTTAAAAACCCGAGTATAACTGCAAACGTTCCGTACATTTTATCATGCCCAGCCCTGAGTAGGCACGTCCATTCAAATAGTCTAATAGAAATACTGCAGCCACCGCGGCTGCCGCGCTTATCTACAGCGCTGTGATCTTAATTAATAGTTGGCCCCGGGCCGGTTCTGATTGGCACTCGCCGTGCCCCTGCGACCGCCGCCGCCGCCGCTCTCGTTATAAGCTCTGTTTGTGCTCCGGGAGTGTCGTAACTATCAATGAAAGGTTCAGCCGGTTCTTGAATTACGGCGTTCATTCATTCAACGGCTCGGTGGGTGGCTTCATTCATAATTGGTCTCTCCTTTGCAAAGAAATCCTTCCGAGGTTTCCCTCATATGATTAGAGTAAATTTGTAATTATAGGACCTGAAAGTTGTGTAAGTTAGAGGACACTATGTGACCTGTGTAGAAAGTTTGGCTCCACCTACCAGAAGCGGATTAACCCCAATATTAATTTGAGTGCATTTTTATGGTTACATAGAATCGAGTGCTCCACTATCTTGCAGTTGTAGGGACATTTCGAAATAGGGCGTTTGCCCCGAAAGGTTAATAGGTGCATAAAGTGGTCGCTAGGAATAGGACATTAGCCCCACCAGATGAGAGGTACTAATTTACAAAGTTTATCTGTCTTTATTGGTCCAAAAGATATTCAGCAAAAACTACAGCCGCCATTTAAAAAAAATCGGCCATAGCAGGTTCGTTTTTCTCAGATACGGTAATTTTACATAAGAATCGATCAAAATATATTAGTTTGCAATTAATTCCGGGTTCAGCCATTTTTGAGCTAATTTTACTAGACTAAAGAGCTACTTGCGGTATAGAATGAGGTAATGTTATCTTTCATGATAATGAGAGAATTCGGCTGTTTTCAGTACCTCACTCAATCACGTTTTGGGCCGAAAAAACTTGTGCTCGAACAGTAGAGGCAAATGGGTGCAGCTATCACCCAATTTGGGTGACCTTGAACATTTTTGTTTAAAGGTAGAAAAAAATTAAGTACACAAGGTCATTGAAGGGGAAAAACTCTTGTGACTTTTTTCACTTAATCCTCAGACTTACAACTCGAGATTTTTACAAATCCCAAAGGTAGTTTAAAAAACGCACCAACACTTGAGATTTTTCACTATACCGGTATTTTTCACTTAGTTAACAGGGTGAAGCTGGTTCACTTCAATGACCTCTAAGTGTTGTGACAATAGGGTTTAGGAGGAGTTACTATACTGTGAATTGTCGAAGTTTCTCAGCACTTTTGCGGTTTTTCATCAGGTTTCGCTCAAATCCCTAAGATCACTCCAAGGGGATTTGTACGGGACTTAGAGCAAAATGTCTTATTGCAAAAATGCTACAAAATGTTAACTTTTAGGGCCTTGTTCCTTGACTTATATGACATCAGTGACGTCATCGGCGGTGATGAAACTCGGCGGTGAGTCACGTCATAGTTGTGACGTCACCGAGTGAAAAAAACTCCTGAAGTCATCGTCCATGACGTCATTTAGATTACGTCATTTCATCGTAACCTATAGTTAGGGGTCATGGAACTGAGCCAACTACCCCCATTCACCCACTACTTCCAAACCTCCAATTAATGACTAATACATATTGAAATTTATCTAAAAAATTGAAGATTTTTTCATAAATTACAGTGATATTATGTATGGAAGAATTTTATTATGTGTAGGCTATAATACGTCCATGGATGTCTAATACAAATATTATTATCATTATCATCACTGTATTATAAATTGTCTATAGGACAATATTGTTGTTATCTACCTATAATGTTACGGGGCCCTGGCTAATCGTCCAAATCGAACCGGTGTGTTAAAGCTGACCCCTGGACCACATCCAAATCGAGGTTATCATCAGGATTTAATTGTCTATAGTGATGCGATGTAAAAAATTCAAGATCCATCTTATACATACAGTTTATTTGGAGAGCACACAATACAAATTTCTTCCATCAGATCTACTATTAAATTTTTTGTAGTATTTTACGGTTATGGAAGTAGGTATTAGTGAAAATTCTCTCTTTTTAAGTCTTACGCGTTCGCTGGTCACAGGATTTACAATGTAACTTGGTGGCCTGTAATGATGAATATACAATCTTAAATCCAGAGGCAGAGGGTTGGGTCACCGCCAGGCCGAAGTTAAACTGTAACGAGCCCGCGATAGTAGGGGGAGCAGAGGAGGTGCATCGCATAGTTTTGTGTCTATTACCTGGCCAACCACCCCACACTAGGAGAGCCGCAGGCAGTGTGACGCCATCCAGGGGTCATTAGCAAGACACCAGTAGTGTATTGCTACTATGGGCCTACCCATCTTTGGGTGTTCATATTAACATATTTATTTTGTTAATATGTTTGGTAAAAAATAAAAAACGCCCGTTTGGGTTTGCTCAAATAAGTTTTCATATTGACAGCCAGTAGGTCAGATCTCTAATATTAAAAAAAATAAAAACTGGTTCAAATAGTCAATAATGTACTCAATTACAATATTGTGCTTAAGATGCACAAAAAAAGACACAGGAGATGCTATAAGAATAAATAACAGCAAAGTAAACAAACAAACTTAAAGAAACATAATGCCTGACTTATTTACAGAAGACTGACTTCATTCCACCTAATCCTGATCACCAAGTAGCCTACCAAAGAAACACTTGTTCTAATTTACTTTATTGAAAATTTAATTATATACCGTAGGTGTCAAAACTGTGAAAATGTATTAATCAACAAATCATAATTCTTTGTTTTCTGTGGGAACGAGTTCACTTTTGGCTGATCCTCAAAACAAAAGTAGCTCTTCGAATTTGCTCTTGTTCACTAAAGTTTTGCAGTGTAGTATTAATAATCCAGGATTTAACAAATATTAGATTCCCTTATCTACTAAAAGAAATCCTTGTTTAAAAGAAAGTGCTGTTAATGTTTGGAGGAAACAGCCACAGGGCACAACTTTGGGCTGAGTTGGTAACACTGAAGTTTTAGATCGGAGTTTAGGTGTGGGGCTACTAATTGAACCTGCTGGGTTGAAGCTTAGAGGGAAGCTTTACGGAAAGTTCTGCTTAGTGTTTCAGACTTGTTGGAACCTCTAGAAGGGTGTCCGGTAGATTGAAAAATCCGCAGGACACGCTGCAAGAGGATCCACAACAATATGAGAGACTTCTGCATCACTTTATCGGACTTTCTAAAAAGCTTCCTAATGCTTTTACTCTCAGGCTACACCTCAATTCTTAACTTCAGATTCATTTTCTTTGGCTTAAGGTTGTGTCCTGAAACAACAATTTTAACAAAATATGTTTTTAAGAAAAAGTGGTGACTTTGCCCTCCATATCACATGGTTCGAGCTATTGCAGGGATGGGTATATGGGTACGGCCAGCGGCTCCTTGCTAGTGCCAGTGGGGTCATCGGTTGGGTACCAGTGTGCATGACAGTCACATGCACTTACCCCCCTGCTCGCGCAGCTACTGAAGATTGCAATTACAGCAAGATGGGAGACAAAGAAGGGAATACTGGAGTAAGAAGACATACCAATTACTAACCTGTTCCATATGTAACTTCCTCTCAGAGCGTAGCCCCTACCTATATCTAGACAAACCCTCGGCAAATATTGCAATTTCTTCCAACATTCACAGGAGAAATAGGTAAGATACAACTACATGAAGACAGCATGAAATTTACTATACCATATGATCACATAAAATGTGGCTCAAGTAGGGATGGATATGTTTATGTGGGTATTTTAATTTTACTATTACATTCATGGATTGCTTGACAGATTATTGCATTATTTAGTTTTTCACTACGGCATGTTCTGTTTGATAAATCTAAGGTAAACCTAATCCGGACAAAAAAAGAATACAAAATTCTCTTGGTACAAGATTTTATGATTTTTATACTAACCATTCTGACAACAACGAATCCTACTCATGTAGAATCCTGTTATGTATGTTGTGTTACACTGTTAACATGCCTGACTGCAAGTTGCACTAACTGACCATGTGGAAGGGGGTAATTTTACACCCTCCGAAAATTACCTGAAGGAATGGCTTGATTTAGACAACGTGGACACGTCATCATATCTTATACTCTAAAACAAGCACTGTTTGTACGGACAACATTTTTTCGCGTTATTTTTGGTTGAAAATGGGGGTTTTTGCCACGAGAAATCGATTAGAGCTGAAAAAATCCGGTTTTTGTATTGGAGCCCTTCAAAGTTTCCATGTTATCCTTATGGAGATTTTTAAATTAAACAAAAATCAGTTAAACCATATATAAATCAATGTGTTACAACTTTAGCTGTAGTTTAGGAAAATTATTCCAAACTGTAATAGCACCCTTGGTTCGGTAACATTCTGTCCCAGTAACATTTTGTCCTAACTCGAATTTCTTGGAAAACCAGTAACATCTTGTCCCAATCTTTTTTATAGTTGATTTAATCAGCTAACGAGGTAACATCTTGTCCCAACGAAAATTTGACAAGGGTTGAGGAACGCAGCTCAGGTAGTAAGAGCAGATCAAGTCCGAGCGGCATGCGGTGGCATGGAGCACCGGCCTGGGAGGAACGCAGATTAAAATTACGGTGTTATTTGATAGTTACAAAAATTAACGCATTGACAACCGTGTATGGCCTATAATTCGGTAGTGTGTGTCAAAACAGCGCTAAAGGTCGTGGACACACGGGACGGCTAAACTCCAAGAAATCTGTTCCATTTCACAGCCGCCGGCTGTATTTTGAGAGTCCGAACACAAGACAACAGCGAAATAGGCGGGCTTGTGAGACTACCATGCTACTCATTATGAAACCCATGATGAATCTTTAACACGTGAATTCTAATTATTAAGTTAACAGCCCTTATCATCATTCTCACTAAAGCTTTTGTTTTTAAATTCAAATGCAATTCTACAAATTGGTTAGTTGTTTTATACTTTTACATAACTGTTATTTATTTAAACATTAAGTACCTGGGGGCCGAGCATTTTCTCGGTAAACACTTAAACAATTCTATATTGTAATATCAGTTACAGACAGTGCGCTAAAGTAACAAGTAGCAAAAGATTTGTTCAAAACCAAGACAAGCTCGTTCGCTTCGCTCACTCGCCTTTCTGACATTGTAGGCCTACGGGTTCTGCACTCCGGTGTATATTTGTTGAACCACATGTTGAATTTGTAACACAGGGAATCTACCTATTTGACTAACAGCTAATATCATAAAAGTTATGAATTGTTTTATTTTAAAATTTAATTGCAATTCTACAAACTAAATAATTGTTTTACACGTTTACATAACTTTCACGGGATACTGGCACGGGGTACTTCTAATAAACGCAATACCCTCCCTTCTTACAGCGTCGTCCTCTCTCTCCCCACACCCAACGCGGGTCTATCTGGCCACTGGCAAAGGAGCCAGTGGAGCGAGATGGATATTGGCATTTTTATGACCCCAGTTAGGGAAGGAAGACCTGTCAAAAAGTTTTGGGACAGAATGTTACTAGGGAGCAGGTAGAGAGTTGGGCATCTGAGGAATTTAGGACAAAATGTTACTGGGACAAGATGTTACCTGGGACAAGATGTTACGACACGGCACCCTTAGGCCTGGCGAGTGAGCGGAGCGAACGAGCTTTGTGTGAGAAACGAAAGTAATAATTTTACCGAGCATAAGTTCGGTCCCCCTGGTACTTAGAGAGTAAAAGTAAATTAAAGTGTATTCTGATAGTTGATAGTTTTAGATTTCACATGATGAGTGTTTAAAAAGCTGATATAACAAACTTATAACCATATTTATAAAACAAATAAGAATTATTTAATGCCAATAATGATATCTATACACAAAAATGAATCACTTTTGACTTTAATTATCAATTTAAACCAACGTAAGAAATAAAATTGTTTTACTTGGGGAATTTCAACTAATTTTAGCCTTATGAATATGATATTTATAAAACCAAACATATTGCTTCTTTAAGTATTCAAGTGAAATTTAGTTTATATATATATTAATTTGGGAAATAAAAATATTAATTTAACGTGTTAGAGGATATAAAATAAAATTAGCAAATTGCATATAATTTTAAATAATTTTACTAACTTTCTATTTTAATCCTTCCAGTGAAAATACATTTTTACTTCAACATATCTTTAAAGTTTAGTGAAATGGTGAGAAGTCATTACTATTAGAAACCATAGTAAAACTCGTTTAATGTCTTTAAGAAAAATAATTTCTAGAATATTAGTTTCATTAAAATTTTATGTTTGACGGTGTCCAAACAAAAATGGTCAAAAACCTTAGTGATTTTATAAAACAGTAAAATAGCCAAAGACAACGAAGTGACACAATTAACGAAATGTCCCAAAAGAAGGCCAATACCCCCATGTTATAGTACCGTGACAGTTACAGAAACATGCGGTATGTATGCAATCGATTAATGATTTACCAATAACAAAACCATTCTAGAATGTTGAAACATGAACTTTAACCGATTTCTTCATCTCCAATGACAAAACTGCCCCTAGTGCAGCGAAATGTTCCCCGAGTCTGCCCCACTGTCTGCAGCTATTTTCGCCGTCCCGGGCGGCGCGGGGGAGGGTCTTGAGTCTAAGTGCCCCGCACAAGAGACGCAATTTGTCGCAATTGTGACGTGATTGCGCTCACCCCCCTCTCGCCCCCTACCCCCTGCCACCCCCGCCGTTGCCTGGTTACCGTTCCGGGTGGAAGTTGTTGTTTGCATATTGATACGCACCTGTGTAATGCGCGACTGTTTAAATCATCATTACGTTTTCAATATTTCCTCCTCGCGTCGGTTTGCGGCGACGATGGGTTTCGGTTTCCTTCACTCTCTACAGCTGATTTGTATGCGACAGCCGCGCTCACAGTTCCTTGCGCACAAGGAGAATGGTTGACTATGCAAAATATGGCTTCGTTTTGTGTCCGCCTCAATGACTCGTGTTATTCCGAAGCGGTGAAAACTTTTGTGAAACTCTTGCTGAGGTT
The DNA here is from genome assembly GCA_030545055.2 of Neoaliturus tenellus. Classification (NCBI taxonomy): domain Eukaryota; kingdom Metazoa; phylum Arthropoda; class Insecta; order Hemiptera; family Cicadellidae; genus Neoaliturus; species Neoaliturus tenellus. The sequence goes on from CM061531.1 coordinate 228,208,080, forward strand.
TTATATTACTGGAGGTGTGAGGACAGGTTATATACAGTTCTCGAGCTCTATTTCTGCGTGTTAAAGTAAATTACGGTAACTTATAATTTGTTATCACTGTTTAAAAATCCGTATGTCATTTAATAATGTAATCAATTATAGAGATTTATTATTTAAATGTAAAGTTTTAACATATTTTTCACTAAGTATGTAGGCAAATTTAAAACAAAAATAGCATATTAAAACACTAACTACAATTTTACCCCGCATGATGTTGAAATACCAGATTTCCTGCAATTGATTTAAAACTACCGTGAAGTACGTTTTAAAAGTACCTTACGATTTAATAGTATAGCATTTACAAGACCTTATGATTGATTAAAATTATTATTAAAAATTAGTTCGTTTATATGTTGCAGATTATTTTCTAGCTTCACGAGTGTTGGGTGCATTGTTTTCAATAAAAATTATTCACTTTTCTAATTCCAGATCGAAGTTATCAATCTATTGCCAGAAATATCGTCAATTAGCTGGTGAAACTGAATTTGTGTATGTAAGTTTTGAAATGAAGAGTTTTAGTGCACATAGTCAATGGTTTTATCAAAACGTCCAAACTATCTACCCAAAAAAAACATAACTATATGATAGAACAGTGGTAGATTATTGTAAAAACAAAACGAAAACGTGAATAAAAATAACCACTAAAACTATATAGGCCTAGCTATCTTTTATTAAAGAAAAACTGGATTTTTCTATAAATAATGGGTTTATTCATAACACTATGTCGTTCTCTGAATAAATTTGAAAATTGCTTTGTCCAGATACATTGATCACTATTATATCTTACAATATACTTGGGATGTCACTAAAGGAGTTGGATGTAGGTGTAATATTTAAAAGGAACATTTATCTGTTTTCTTCTGTAATATGGATAATCCCGTCGTTCAGCCTCAGCCTTGATACGGAACACTCACATTGGGTCTATCGAGCTCTTGTTCTCTACAACAAATTTTCCACATAGATCTGATTTATGTTAATGATATTTAGATAACAATAGCTGAATCTGGCTACATAATGTGTTTCTGACTAATTTTTCGTTGAGAGTTATCTCCAAGTGCGCCTTAATTGATTGGTCGGCATATCTTAAAAAATAACAAATTCCCTAACAATTTACTACAAATATCTTATCTTATGAAAATAAGACGATTGATTGACACTATTTATGGCACCAGCTAGCAGTCCACCTGCGCTGCGGTGAGCATCACCGGCTGTAGTGACTGGTGACTGTAGCGCTGTGACTGTAGCGGTGTAGTGGTGTACTGTAGTGGTACAAGGGCGCTTGATTATCAACTGTGAAGGGTTAGGACAATGCCGGCCGCTTGATCCTATGATTGTGGTTAAGCCGCTCGGCTACATCTGTCTGCCCCTCCCCCTCCCCCTCCCCTTACCATCCCACTACCCCACCCGCCCGACTGGAACTTATTTAATTTTGATTCCTGCTTCTGTCGAAAATCCTTTGCTAATTTCTTGGCTTTGTTTTCATCCATTGATAGCATAACTTTCAAGAAATAAAATAAATAATTCCAAGAGAATGTTCTAATAGTAAGATTATAGCTACTCCCCCCTGAGACACAACTTACCCTTTTGTTCTCGACAACGATTTACCTAATTACTACTTTACGCATTACTTTTAACTTTGAAAAAATGAAATACTAATATGTTGATGTCATAAATAAAATATCAAAGTATAGTTCATGAAACTGAAAATTAACTTTACTTTATATGAAATTTAAACAATTACTTAGGAGCTCAAATTAATCTCAAAACACACAATTAAAAGATGATATATTGGAAAGGGATTTTTTGACAATCTCATCAGACATGGAGTGAATTTATCAAATTTTATAAAGATTTCCCATAGTGTTATGTTTAAGAAGTAGACTATTAGAATTCGATTTGTATCCAGCTACAAAACTTTGTTTATTTAAAATTGTTGATCGTATGGAACGTTATTCAGATGGACAGTTGGTTAGTTGGTAGCTCCCCGTGGTCAAAACTAACTCTGCTACAAAAGTTAAAAATTAAAAGTTAAGATGTTTTTGTTTATATTAACATTACTAAAGTTTAACAGCAAATAATTTTAGAACTGTAGAAATAAACCGTAGTGTTACATTAACCAAGCGTTTCACCATCGATGATAACTATTACAAAGTAAATTTCCTTTAACAACAATCGAGTACTTGAGAGTGTAATATGCTATAACATGACTATCACTTACAACATGCCAGACATGATTGATAAAACGCCGCACAGACGAGTGGACAAAGCGGGAAACAAAAATTGATGTGAGGATTGAGAAATCGCGGTATCGATGGCTCATTACGCGTGATTGTCGTGGAACTCCATTAATCAACGTGTGGCCGGTGTCGAGGGTTTGGACCGTTCCCCGCGCCGCCGCCGCCGCCGCGGACGTTCACTCGGACTCGGGCTCATTAGCTGTGTCTCGGGTGGAGTGAGGTGTCGGGAACGAGACTGTCTAGAGACGACATTGGTTATGTGTAAGGTTGTAGTTGAAATAAGATATTGTCTGCGGGGTCTTAATTATTCTTTAAAAGTAATCAATATTCCAAGGAATATAAAAAGTTTGCATGCTGACGTATTGGGAGTGAATTCCCAATAACATACAGTTTCACTAACAGTGTAGTTTATTTCAAACATTGAAATAGCTCTGTTTTGAGACTATAAAAATATTCAATTTCGTTTTTCACCAAAATATTCCCATGAAACGGCCCTACAAAATTATGTATAGTATAAAATATTGTTATTTTTAGGTTTTTTTTTTATTTTTATATTTGAACCAGTGAAATTCAGTACAACTAAGGCGTTGTCATAAAGATCTTGGTCTACTTCTGCGTAAAATTGTTAAAACTGACCTTGGAAATGTAATAAAACTAAAGAGTTGAGGTGAGTTGTTTGGATTAAATTAATTTTAAGAAAAACTTGCGGAACCTAATATAAAAAATAATTATTTTTTTAGGCGGATTATTAAATTGCATAGGGACACTACCCCTTCAGTGAGTTGCAAGAAAATAGTCCAAACAAAAAAATGATTAAGTACATAACGTCTAAAAAGCCAGAAGGAGTCTAGTTCGATCATACACAACCTTTTGTTAAAATAACCATCTACATAAATAGGTCAAAGTTTCCTTAAAAAGCCTATTTTAGGTTGGGAAACATTTACCTCTTAGTTATCTATAAAATTATTGTCTTCCTTCAAAAGATACATATTTTATCAATCCAAAGATACATATATACTCATATTCATCAATCTATTTATCAACAGTGTACCCTTTTAATTTCTCTTTTGAGACATAAATTGCTCATTAAAAGTATCCATATAATGAAAATGCCTCTCGTATCTTTTATGAAACCGCACGTGACCGACGGCAGTCAAGTGGATCACCTCAACAACCGCCACGTGCACCTCTACCTCCACCTCGGCTCCTCGTAGCACGTGGTCTAATCACCTGTTTGTTCCTTGATATCGCCCAATGTCGCCCGATTGGCCACAGGAGACCACGGGACCTCGCCTATTAGACCACGTGGTCGCGATGGCAATCAACCACCATTCACGCACGGCAGAGGGTGACTATTTGATTCCTCCGGCGCTGATTATAGATCTGCCCCTGCAATTTTTGCGGCCTTTGATATTCCGATCTCCCCTGACGTGACGTCACTGTTCAATCGAATAAACGAGCTAAATAGATAACCCCAACCCCTGATGACGGTAAACAATGTTGTGACATGTTCGTTTTGCATAGAAGATATCAAGGGTTAATAGCTGGTAACGATGTTGGGTCTTCCATAAAAGCGTGAGCTTTTCGTTAGTTACATAATTCTGAAATGAAATTGAATTTATAGATGTAAAACTACATATTACATTTTTAGTGCCACATATGGCAAATAAATATTCACCTCGTATGCATCCTACATTATGGAACAAAGTCCTCTATAACAAAACAATGAATGAAATCAAAAGCTCCTGCCCGACAGTTCTTAAATAAAGCTCTATATTCCCTATAACAGCCGCAATGGGCTCTCAAATATACTAGAACCTCACGAGAAGCAAGAAGAAGATCAAACATTCAGAATCGAAGGTTCTATAGCATCAAAGAATTTATATATTTCGAAAACTTTTAAAAATCTTTTAAAACTAATTGAATCATGATCAACTGACATTGTAGTTGAATTTCGACCAATACGCTATACTAATATAAGTTGGAACATCCCATGTTAAAAACTTTACTTTTGCCTTTGAAAAACCAGCGAAAATAAAGCACTGATGCTATCTCCTAATTGCCACAGGAAGCGCTTATTCAAACTCTTAAAGGTCAAAATGAGCATAATCGTTTACAAAAATCAAAACAATAACAAACATAAAAAATTATTCCAACCATTCAACAAATCAGTTCAATCGTTGCACCTTGGTGGTGTTATCTGTGATTCAAGGCCCGCGCGGCGTCCTCATTTCCCCATAAGGATGTCTCTACTTTGTACATTGCTATTACGAAACTGATAACTTTTTTGGGATCAGTTTAATTAGCTCATATACACACAAAATTTTAAAAAATCTACTTTTGTATCTCTTGAACACTGAGTGTATTTTTCATGAATGACCAATATAGATGTGTCCATTTAGTTTTACGATAGCATGGAAGGAATATCATTATGCACTCATCATTCATTCATATTTACCTTAAAATAACTCTAGATAGCGTCTGCGATTTATTTGGTTACAGAATAACTGTTTCGTTTTTTATACTTCGATTTTAAGTCAGCGATTTAAGTCGGTGATCGCCTGCTGGCCGGTAGGGCTTAGAGGTAAAAAAGTGCGCATAGATGCATGTCCGTTCTTGTCGTGTTTTATGCGTGTTATTGTTTTAAATTTATTTTTAAAGGTGTGACGATAGACACGTTGAACTCTCTTTTTCATTTTTCTTTAAACTCTTGACCTGATGTTTGAAACGTTGATCTTCTAAAACCGTGGTATTCCTGTAGGATTATCCTAAATACATCTGAAGTAAACTGTTATCAATTTGTCATAGCTCTGGAGGCTTAAACATGAAAAAATGTTAATTTTATTTTTGTGAATTCAATTTTATACAAATCATGTTTTGAAAAACTTTAGAAGGCCAGCTAAACCTCCCCAAGTTCCGTAAACACTCTTGCTTTATCTTCCCTCCACATTATGCATTCACTCCCAAGCCCATACGTCCGACTCACTCCGCCGGGCGGTATTACCACTAATACCCCATATTTTCCCCTCTTTACCACAATATCCACCCGTTTAACGACAGCCATTCACTCTTCCTACGAATAAAATGCCACAACTGTCTTTTATAACTGCGTAAATTTCACGTTTAATAAGTTGAACTTTAACAGTGGTGCCACCCGTCCGGCGCGACAGTAATACCAACATAAACATCAGAGTGGACCGATTGTTTCTGCCGGGATATTTAGTGCTTCCTCGGGCTAATGGCAACACTGGGGGGCCGCCACCCCGCCAAGACCGGCGATGACGTATATAAATTGTCTACTAACTGGGAAACAAACAATGTCAAGTGACTCGATGGAATAGGTAATGTCCCGGACCCCCAGGGATATATCTTATTACCTCGCTGGTCCTAGTGTCGCTCCCTGTGGAACACCGCGTGTAGTAGTGCGGATGCGCCTACTGACAGATATTCAATTCCATAGTGCATTGCTAGAGATTATGTGGTCCAAAATGTGTACAGAATATTTATTTTTTACCATGCAGTCTTTATTAATCTGATTCCCAACAATTTTGAGTGTAAAGTATTTAGTCAATTGAATTAAATAAATTTTTGTTTAAAGTTCATTGTTGGTGATGGTGAGTTTATGTTATTGTTTAGTAAATTATTACGGACATTTACCATTACTGATTAGTAAAAAACAAATTCACGACGTTTCGGGATCTGGAAACTGATTCCGTCTTCGGGTGGAAGAAATACCTAGAACAAAAACAAGTTAGTAAAAACCACCAGGTGAACCTGGGGAAGTCCATAGCCAAACTTGAAACCAAAAAGGCAGTCAAAAAAATTTAGTAAAAACACGAACAAATGTACTAAACCGAACCTTCTTTTTGCGTCGGCCTTTTCTGTTTCGGGTTTGGCTATGGACTTATCAAGGTTCACCTGGTGTGTGTTTTACTAACTTTGTTATGTTATAGGTATTTCTTCCACCTGAAGACGGGGTCAGATTCCAGATCCCGAAACGTCGTGAATTTATTTTGTACTAATCAGTGATGGAAGTCAAACGTTTCGAACACGAGGAATTGAATAATGTTATTAAGTTACCAATGTTGTAAACTTAATCACTAGAGCTTTATAAAATATATTGTTTGCTTTAGTTAGCAAAAATCGCTCTATCGGAGGGAATTTTTTTTAAATTTCTGTTGGACCTAGCAGGGTTTATAACAAAAAGTTAACTGATATTTTTCAACGGGAATTCTTATGTTTATAAGTTTTTCTTTGTTGCAATAAATAAGGGTTCTCGGTCATATATAAATATTTGTTAAAATATTTTATCACTTATCGTAGGACTGATTTTGATTTACCATACCACATTCTAGAAAGCTTTGTCCTGTTTTCCTTTTGTAATGAAAAAAAAAAAAACATAGAAAATGAAAGACATGTCGATAAAACATTTTTTGAGATAAAGTGGAACCTTAGGGACAATTTAGAACAATTAAATCAACTAAAAGTACATACACTATGAAAAACAACAAATCGATAAAATGTTTGAAATTATACCTAGGCCAAAGTGTTTCATAATACAGTAACTCATATTATAAAAAAAAAAAAACGATAGAGGTATACTTAATTAACATTGTTTATTTATATTACTTAAAAATCAAACCTAATTTTACCTCAAATTAAAAATATTGTTGATTGTTTTAGTGTGAAATTTCATGAACCTTATGATAACACACATTACAAACCTACATATTGTTACTGCCTAATTTCAAGTTCAGAAAATTAAATAAATATTCCTGGGTGGTTCTTGTAATCCTAACTGTGTTCATGTTCCACTCAAGACTTGTAGGGTTAATTGCATCCATATTAATACCCCTGTTGTCCCAGTTGCCAACTCCACCGCCAGATGTCGTATCATGGCAGTAATAGGCTTCGGCGACCCGAGGAATCCAATTGAGGAGTCCAATTTGGTTGTCGACCTCGGGTTCGAATCCTCGGCACCCTCACCCCCCCACCCCCCACCCCCCCCATTGGGCACCCTCAGTACCCTGTAGCGCCGCGTGTGTTCCACTTGCCCCACGGTTTCGGGCCCAACTCAAAACAGGACACTTGCCCCACGGGGTTAACAGTCAGAAAAATGACCGCTAAGAACAGGACACTTGCCCCACCAGAAGAGAGGGCGGTACAGCCCCTCCCTCAACGGCCTGCTGCTCTCTCGCCTCTCTCGCTCTCTCTCTCCCTCACTCGGCTTGGCTGGTGGTTGCCTGAATGCTCTGTTGCGTGACGTCATCATAAAGCGCAGCCCCATATGAATTGCATTGTAGACCATTGTGAAAAACGGGTAACGTTGTTTATAAAAAGAAAAAAACAAACCGTCGCTGAACTAAAAGAAAAGTACGCAACCCAGCAACATACAAGACTTCAATTTATCGAATCTGTTGGTAGGAAATAAGATTTTTTAAGCCCATGTGTTTTATTTTAATAAATTATATGATGGATATGTAATTTTTTTTTTTCATTCCAGGAGTGATTAATCATCTTTAGTCAATCCCAAGTCAAAAACGCGAGATTGAAGGTTTTCAATCAAAAATTATAAAAGCCTCAACGTTAATATTTACTATACTATTTCATTGTAGCAGCCATGTAACTGATTTCTTTTGTCCAGACAGTATATTATTACAAGGCTTCATTGTGTAATTAAATTATAGTATTTAATTAGACTAAAGATAATTTGGGCAAATTATCATTAGTTAATATAATATCATTCTCGTGTGATTTTAAATTAATGTTTCATTTTCTATTTAATTACAGTAAACAGTATGCAATATTCCAAAGAAAAAACTAGTAGACATTAGGCATTCTTGTGTTTTATACTCAATATACCACCAAGCCGGAGAATACGATAACTCTAGGAGTACTTTTTTTACCATCACAACTCTCATTCTCGCGTCACGGAAAGAGAATTACTTTAACATACAGTTTTATGGGAGAAACTGTTTTGCACGCTCTCTTATTTTGATTTTAGCATTTTGTATTTCTTTTAATACTCGCATACGTTATTTATTATTGAATCTTGATATCGAATAACAAAGGAATCTTTATTTAGGAATGTTAAGTGATCTATTCTGCTCAATTAGAGGGTCGCATGTAGTCGTAATGTGAGTAAGCGAAGCAGGGGGCTACAATGCAATTCATACGAGACTGTGCTTTATGATGACGTCACGCAACAGAGCATTCAGGCAACCACCGGCCAGATACAAATTCGCCAGTGGTTTGAGGGTCGACGAAAAGATACAAATTCGCCAGGTCCCAAACAGGTAGAAAATCGGGGCCGTCAAAACATTCAAATTCGCCAGTTCTAGGAACAAATGCTCAGCCCCTCGGGGAACCCAGGAATGTGGCCGGTCGGGCTCATCCCCTTCATTGCCCGAGCTGGCTGTTGTTTTCGTTCGTCTAGAGGTGAAACTACTGAACGTATCGTTGCAATTTTGGTGTCAATACTGCGCCGGCCGAGGGGCAGATTCCTGGACAATTATTGGCGTTGGTACCATAGCTTAAAATTGAAAGATGCACGTAAAATGAAAAGGGAAGTTTTTTTCAAACTGTATCCCATTATCAAAGATCCGCCACTTTGAAAAGTGATTTTATCGGTGTAAATCAAAATTATTTTTTGGGGACTCATCAAATCTCTTTTCTAAAGCTTCAAAGAATGTCTCTTGAAAATTTAACAGATGCACATCAGTTGCCGATCTAAAGGTTGTTTTTCCCTTATTTTACTGTACTAATTGAGTTCTATGAAATATCGAACAAAAATCTGACATTTTGAGTACAGTAAGAACAAATAAATCTATCACAATTAAATCTATTACGATTAAACTGGCAACGAAAAGTTCATCACTTATATATATAGTGCTTTAAAAGTGATGTGAAAAAATATTACATTTATAATAATTCCGTACGCCGCATGCCGCGCGACGGCCGAGGGGCTGCGGGGGATTCCTGGAACTGGCGAATTTGAATGTTTTGACGGCCCCGTTTTTCTGCGTAATCGGGACCTGGCGAATTTGTATCTTTTCGTCGACCCTCCAACCACTGGCGAATTTGTATCCAGCCCAACCACCAGCCAAGCCGAGTGAGGGAGAGAGAGAGCGAGAGAGGCGAGAGAGCAGCAGGCCGTTGGGGGAGGGGCTGTACAGCCCTCTCTTCTGGTGGGGCAAGTGTCCTGTTCATAGCGGTAATTTTTTCTGACTGTTAACCCCGTGGGGCAAGTGTCCTGTTTTGAGATGGGCCCGAAACCGTGGGGCAAAATGGATACACCCGTAGCGCCAGGTGGGAGCTAAATCATCACTAACGTTTCTATTATCCACTTGTCACTTTGTTTGTTTCTCGATCCGCAGATGTTGGCTTCTTTGTTTGTTTGGGAAGATTTAATTAATATGTTATTGTTAGATGTATTATAGAGTCTAACAGCTGGGTGTATGCCTATATCCAACGATAGTTTATGATGTTGCCCAGTAGACCACTACTATTTTGGACCAAAAATATCGAAATGTGAGAGTTGTAACGAAACAGTAAACACAAAATTTTAATTATTACCCATATTTGTTATGACCAAGTAATAAACGCATGTCTTAAACGCCTTAACAGCATCATATGGTTTTTTATAAAATATTTGCAACCACAATTGTATAGACAAAACTTGATATTAAATTTTTACTATACACACTTCTTTTACCCACACTTTGATGGGTTTGGTCCGCTTTCACCTATAAGCGTTTAAGGTACATAGTAAATCACTCCTATAAAAATGTCTCTGGGGTGGACACAAAAAACTTGTACATTTGGATTGGTATTAATTTTTATAACTAAAATTTATTTTCTCCCTATTTTAAAAATAAATATTTCTAAAATACACTTCACTCAAAAAATATCGAAATAATTTTCGAAATTTGTTATTGCTTATATTTGCAATTAACATACAAAAGCTCTTTAATTTTAATAAACTTTTTGATATCACATTCAAACAGTATACGGAATATTAGAATGATAAAATTCCCTTCATAAAAATATTGCAAAACAAAGTTCTGATAGTTTTTTTGTTGAAAAAGTTAAATGGTTAATGCTTAGAAGATTTAACATAACTATGATACTGTAATCACAAACCCAAAATAAAAACTTAAAAACTTTATAAATTTTGGACGTTATCGATATTTTTCAATAATTAAATAAATGTAATTCAACTTTTGTTGTATAGCTTTATGTTTTCACCTTCATCTAACTAATTTTTATATAATGTATATTTAAATATACAAATAAATAAATAAACATTTTGGCACTACGTAAACTTAAAGTAAAATAAATCCTCAAGTGTAAATTATGCAAAAAGGGGTCAGTTGCCCCCTCCTGAATAATTTGTACAATTATTTTAGAAAATATAAGTTTAACTTTAAAATTAAAAGAGATTTTTATTATTACTGGAAACAAACTTATACCGGTAACCCAGTATTTATATAGTAAAGCTTATTAGGATTGTGGAACTCCATGTAGGCTAGCATAGTCCATTCGGTGATATCTCGAGGAGATAAATACACGGGAGATCTTGAATACCCCTCCTAACAAAAATTTGAACACGTCAATGCATAAATTACAACGGAGAGAATAAAATGGATTTTTTATTAAAATTTGTTACGTTTTGAGATTATAATAATTTCTTTTAGTTGGGCTAGTCGAATCAGCAATATTACGCCACCTAACATGCATTTGCTCAGAGCCCAAGTAATTAAGAAAACTCTTATAGGGGAATATACCAAGGTAAAATATAACAGGAATGAAATTTATCCTGACAAATTGAGGAAATGAAACATAAGGATGTTATTAAACAGCCTGGTGGCGGTAAATTGAACCAGCGGGGGCCTCATAAAACGCGGGGAACAGAGTGTGGACGGCGCCCGGCCCGGAGAACTATCGTAGTGGACGTAAATTATACTGTTTTGTAGGTAGTAAAGCCCTCAGTCCCAAAAAGTCGGAGGAAACATTGAAATCCAATTAATATTCGGTCTCAAACAAATATTTTGGCAGTAATGAGTAATATTAAATATTTTAATTTTTTTTACTTCTCTGATGCATCAACACTAGTGGTATATTTGTTAGTGAGTAATCCCTTCCAGGGGAAGCTGTCAAAGTACCACAAAGTTCGTGGAAATCCAGGGATTGAACCCGCGACCTCTTGAACTGAAGTAAAGGACACTGACTGCTAGGCTAGCGAGACATCCAAATTTTTGTTTAATTCATCATTAAGAAATTAAGCCGAAAATGGAATTAATTTAAATGCGTGCATTCGGTACCACAACACCGGACATTTGTATCCAACTTTTCTACAGTAGAAGCTCTCTTACATAAAATTATTACACAAAATTTTTAAGAGAAGATAGCTATTTCCCTTTAATCAAAAATGAAATTATAAATCACAAGAAATTACTGAATTATAAAACCCGTCTTTGGTACGATAAGTTTTTTTTTAATTGTAAGGGATATAATATCTGATTTGGAAAATCAAGTTGAGAATGAAGTCCAGGACAGTTCCCCTGTCATCTTACATTCACAAAAATAGTTCTTTTTGATGTAGTTTATATTCTCCATGTTCAAATTATAGGCTACTCAAAGTCTAGTATCAGTGAATAACATAGGCTACAAGAAATAAAATGGAAACAGCAGAAATCATGCAGTGGTCCAATAATTGTCACTAGACAAGTTACATTTTAAATAGTTCAAATTAGTCTATATTATTTTGTAAAATGTTCGGGTTTTATGAAAAACCCGTAGTTAGTAATTTCAAATTAGTAATTTTCAAACTGAGCTCGTTGGCAAATAAATTGAATAGCACCCGTCTAGAAGCAAATTATAAAAATTTTCCTCGTTAATTTGAAACCACTACCTCAGTCGAATAACTCTTTGTGGTGTTCATTTGCGAACAAAAAGTGCCGGAGTAGATTGCGATTTCGAGTAACCTAAAAAAGGGTGGAATGATTACAATAAAATTCTTTGAGCGCTAACGCGACAAAGGTAATGAACTGGAGCGAATCCTGGATGCAGTTTGGCGCTCCAGTTAGAGTTTCGCCGAATGACGTTTTTTCGCGTGTGATAGGCTTAAATTTGCATTATGTATGAAGGGTGGCAGCCCAGGGGGGAGGGGGGGGGGGGGGTGCGCAAATTACACAAAGGGCCGCAATCCCATTTGGCGGATTCCGATTGTATGATGAGCCCGGATTACGACTGCAGCGCATTCTCTTATTCAATTGGTGAAACGCTGAAATGCTGGCTCCGGCAAAAATTACTGCTAGCGTGATTTCGATGGTTTTGGTTTTGCTGCTGTATGAAAATTACGTGAGATTTTAGTGGGTTTTAAATTCAAGAAATAAGAAGAAACACGAGGAAATCTGCAGAGGGATTTTGTTAAAAACAGTAATGACGAAAACTACTGATATAATAATTTTTTTAAAATTCATGTTAATTAATGAGTTTTAATCACTTTATCACCATTATATTATGGCATTTTGAAAGGAAGAAATTAATCTCCCTTCAATTATACGATCTCTATCCAGCCAGGGCCCATCATTGGCTGTACTATATACTAAGCATACGTTGTCAAATAAAATTTTCAAAATGACTAGAGGCGGGAATACTTTTCAGATACCACTGCCCACAGCCCACATAAGCTTTCAATGACTCAATAGACGAACAATTAAACTTTACTTTAAACAATTATTGAGCCATTCTTGAGTCTTTTGTACAATTCTAATGCAAATTCAACATTTTTAAACTAAACAAATTTCTTTTCAATCAGTTTTATGGCATAAAATTAGTCTCTTTGCTCAAATAAACTTTCCTGCTTTAAAGCCAGTGTCTAAGATCGTAAGGATATGCCTGGTAGACGAGGATGATGTGCAGGTTATGGCAGAACGCCGTCACTGCCTGTCATGCTCATTAAAATGTTACTTGGGTTGCACTTTTGAAGTTACCGATGAACTGTTCTGTTATATCTTGTTATGAATGATGCCGGGTGTCTAGAAAGTAATGTCTGCATTTTAAAGGAAAATGTATTTAGTATGTGTTGCATCAAACTATCAAACTATCAAACTGCTGTTTCTTCTTTTCATTTGGTTTTTCAAGCAGCAGCCATACTTTGACTTTCGCTTCCCCGGTCTCGCCACCGGGAACGGCGTTTCGCGCACTAAACGCACGGCACTAAACCACGAGCGGCTACCGTAAAAAGTTGTCTTATTACGACAGAGGACAGTACCCACATAGGTTTCCAAGATAACTCGAGACATGGAAGAAAAGATAAATTATGACATGCTATTCACCCTCAATATCGGTTTTCAATTTGTAGTTTTATAAATGCATGACGATGTCCAAACATAAACACATGAACTACGAACCTTTTTTTGTTTTCAATGTGCAACAGGCTACATGTTTAAAACACGGGATGTACACATTAGAGACAGTTTTTATAATCAGGTGATCGCTTCAATGATTTACATTTATATTGGTAACCGGCGTTCAATGTGGCAACACCGCGCTTAATTCCTATTGGTTACAGCTCAACGGACTTCTCTCGTGACGGCTGGTATAGTATGTGTTACATCTACATCGTATGCAATTAAGAGCTGAAAGTAAAATTCTCAAGTTTTTTTTCTCTAGTATTTTTATAGAGGGCTTTTTACTCCTAATAACAGTCTTATTTGGGCCCTGTTTAACATTATTCAACATAAGGTCCTGTTGGGGCACTGTATAATTTTGTTTGGGGGACGGGAATACCTTTCCGTTCCGAACAATGAAGTAACAGACTGAATTCTACGCCAAAGGTGTATAATAGCCCGTATTCAATGTGAGTACATAGCAATAAAATAAAAAATCTAATGGATTCAGGTCCGGCGCTTCGTGATGGTGGCCAAGCACTGGCCACCCCAGCAATATGATTTCAAGGAGAAGTTTTAATGCCTGCCATTTAAGGCTCTGTCATCAATGTTAGGTCGGGTTCGTGGTAATATATTTTGTAATATATAATACATTGTAATGTATTTTGAGACCTTTTATTGTGATGTACATGTATATTAAGACATGCTTTCATTTAAGATTTTCTTCTAACTACACATGGGCCGACCCCCGTCAGACTTGGACGTGAAGTTATGTCGTTAAAGTTTTAGCTCAAAATTAACTTATCAGAGTTTCAACCTCTACTTAAATTATTAAGAGAAATACAAAGCCGTTTACAGACTTTTCAGCACCTATGTATATGGAATAATTTAAGACTTACTAATTCTAGTTAAAATTCATATCACCTTACTGTAACAGGTTTACTTGTTTGAGCAATAATTATTTACTTGTTTCAGCAATAACTTTAAAGTTTGGATCAACATGTTATAAACCTCAAAATATATTTCATACTTTAGACACAAATGAGATTTATTTCTATAAAACGAGCTTTCGCTTGAATGAAATACCGAATCATAAGCTATGTAAGGTTTTCATTTAGCGTTCGATTGTGTTTTTAGAATAAGTAAACGTATACATTAGAAAATTCCATTACTAGTGAGGTTTCTGAATTTATTGACAAAGAACCTTAAATCTATATCGAAAACCCCCTAAAGAATTTAACGACTTCATCCATAGATATGCATTAAAATCATAAAATTTCTAAATTAATAAAACATATTATTCCACGTACTTATTTAATCCTCTCTACCGTCATTTAGTTTAAGCTATCGCAAAACAAAATAATAATGATTTTATTAAACTCAGCATCAGTTAGTGTGTCGAATCATATTTTTCCTTTCTCTGTCACGCCAGACTGTTACGGTAATTAAACAGATTTATTCACTGTGGGTAGCCACCAAGCCACCGGAGTGTGTATTATTAATGCTAGAGATAGCCACTGGTCGGCCTACTACGATGCACACGAGCAAGAAAAGAAACATGATTGCCTATTAAATATGGTACATACCAAATAATCCGTCGCTGTTCCACCTTGTCCGTTGCCGTTTTACCCGGGTTTCGACCCCTACAGGGCCCCATAGTCATATTCCGTAGCCTACATTATATTCAGGGACACTAGATGAAATAGTCAGTCATATTAACGTCGTTAAATCATTTGCCGCTTCAATTTAACTATCATTTAAATCATTTAACGGCGTCAATATGACTGATGATTATTTTAACTAGTGTCACTGAATAAAATGCATATGACTGTGGCCCAGTAGGGGCCGAAACCCGGGTCATCCGATAACAGTCAATGGAACTGAGACGGATATTTGGTACGTACAATATTTATTGTCCAACAGAGACTATCGGGAGTACGGGAATATGTTCCAGGTTCTGCGTTGTCGACTCGCGGAGGGATGGAGATACACAGGGCCCTCCATATGTATGAGGAGTGGCTGTGTTTATTGTTCGAAGCGAAACGTGGTCGCCCCTCGCTCCGGAATCCGGACGAATAAATCATTTTTGCAAAAAAATCTAAATGAGAATCTAAGGGCTGATTAAAATAACTTTGAGTCAAAAACAAACTATGTGTAAATATTTGAAAAAGTGTAGTATCAAGTGGCATACGACAAAAATAGGATTTAGCATATGCAAGCCTACCTAATTTTTACAGGTATCGTAGTTTACATAAAATACAGGGGTGCTGAAAAAGGAACGGCTTAAAATTTTCATTTATCTCGAAGTTTGAAACTCTATGGGAGTTAAATTAAGCGCTAAAACCATATGTGTTAGTATGTTATCATTGGGTCCCCAAATCTAATGGTGGTTGGGATGTTTTCCTGTATTGTTGCATGAAAATAAAATAAAAAATGTCAATATTAATTTTAAATACCATATCAAAGTACACAGCGCTTATAGTAATGTACGAAATTTAGCACATGTTTATTTAAAAGCTTCAATTGTCAACTTCCCCTGACTTCAAGCAAACTGATCATCATAATATTGATGATGTACACCACTATGGACTCTGTTATACAACAATAAATCTAATAAATTAAAGAGCCTCGTGGTGGAGCTGGAGCAAGCCGTTACGCGAGCGGCGCGGGCGAGCAGCCTGCAGGTCAGGGCTAACCCAATTAGAGGGTTGTACACATGTTATTTAGTCAGATGGGGGTACAATCAAGCGTCTATGGTGGCGGCAATGGGATTACCCCTGTACGGGGCGAGGGGTGAGGGGGAGGGGGAGGGTGCGGGGCAGTCGGCCGGACAACCGCGTTATCCGACCCGTCTTGCTGAGCCAGGCGGACCCTAAAATGCCCAATTTCTCATATCCGTTTGTGGGCTATGAAATGTGCGTTTTTCCCTACCCGACCGCAACGGGAGTCTATCTTCCCGTTGATATCCGCGTTTCCATTTAAATTATTGGATTCGATTAAAGCACATATAAATACCCAATTTATAAAAAACTGAAATTTTTTCAATTGAAATTTTGATTATTAATGTTTCTGCGGTTTAACATACTCTTCAGTACATGTATACGATCGCCACTCTCTCATCCACCACTGAGTCCTTGAATTCGACCAAAATTATGATCTTTGATGTTGAATGTAAATATGGAGCAGTCATGTTTTCTAGTAATGATCCTATTTTCGGGTATTTTGTAGTCCCAGTAATTGAATTACTTTTACTAAAATGCATCCAACTTACATTATCCATCAATATCCAAAATGTCATCAATACCCCAAACAGGCTCGTTATACAAAATAATGTAAAATTAGAACAAAATAAATCCAACAATTCCAGGAATTGAAACATTTAATAACTTTTATCTTAATATACGTCATAAAAACCAAACAATTAAATGACATGTTTCTTTTCAATGGCTTTTAGAGATTGATGGTAAACATTGTTTTCTGGATATAGGTCTTTTGTTAATTTCACGAGAATATTGGGGTGGGTAACGAATTTAAACTGTAAACAAAAATTTTAAACTTGTGAAAGTTTTAGAAGAGCAGGTTTCCCTAGATAACGTTATTGGTAACTTATAATTTACTATACTTGTTGATTGAATTCAAGCAATTTTATTTGGACCATCATATGTCATTTCTAAAAATGTTATGTTAAATCCATTACACCCGACCAATCCAATGTTGTGATTATCAGTAGGCCTTATCACCCAAAACTACACTTATTGACAGATGTCCATTTACAGACATTTAAAATGTTCAACACAATACAGTAGGCCTACCAATGTTCTAAAGGAAAATTTTTAAATTTCAATTATTTGTAGCGCTTTTATTTTAATTTCCATTCTCATCAATTTTTGTGAAAACAACTACAGACCAACTACTGGCCCATCTAACGACTCAAAAAAACTTCAAAATCGGTTGAAAATTGTAGGAGGATGTAAAGACCGACAGACAAGCCAATATAAAAAGACAAAATTGGACTTACTTTCATGAACATATTTGGTCAAAAGTCACAACAACCAAAAAAACAAAACAAACATCTAATCTAAATTAAACATATGATTTAGTTAAGTATATGGTACAAATTTGCGGCAGGCACAAACTGTGCTAAATAACTTTACATCTTCTCCCCCTCCCCCAAGATGGCGACTTTTGTAAGGGGGCGGCGAAAGGTTCCTTTGGAGGTTCTGATGTCAACGATCCTGATGACACCATCTCGACCTGGGTACGTGTTTGTTACTCGACCCATTGGCCATGTGTTTCTTGGATTACTCTCGTCTATGATTATGACCAAGTCTCCAATTTTTGGTGGTTCGATTCTTTTGTGCCATTTACATTGTTATGGGAGATATTCTCGGATCCACCTCTTCCAAAAATTGTCCAGAAGTGATCTGACTCGAACCAACTGTAGTTTGCAGAGCTGGTCCTCCATAATCTCAATTTTGAACTCCTCTCTTAAAAAATGATTTGGTGTAAGTGGTTGAGGGTCCAAAGGGTCCAGGGAATCATGGGTCAGTGGTCGCGAGTTAATTATGAACTCCGCACGAAGTAAAAATGTTTGTAGTTCTTCGTCCTTAGGATACTGACAACGCATGACGCTTCTCAAGGCAGTTTTAACTGACCTAACCAAACGTTCCCAGCAACCTCCCATGTGCGGTGCTCGAGGTGGTATAAAGTTTCACTTAATTCCATGTTTCACGACGTTTCTCTGAATCTGGGTGTTATTCAGTTGTTTCACTGCATTCCGTAGTTCTTTGTCAGTAGCTACAAAATTAGTCCCGTTATCAGAAAACATTTCTGACGGACACGGTCGGCGGCTAATAAACCTTTGAATAGCCATAATACAGCTCTCAGTGTTTAGCGAATGAGATACTTCCAGGTGAATTGCTCGCGTGGTCAGACATGTGAACAATACCCCATATCTTTTTTCATGTCTCCGGCCGACAGTTACTTCAATTGGTCCAAAGTAGTCGACACCGGTGTAAAAAAATGCGTGTTTGACTTGAGAAACTATGGTCATTGGAAGAGGTGACATCTGTGGAGGTTTCGACTTTGCATTATTTATTTGACATCTCATGCAGCTTCTTTGAATCCGCTTGGCAACAGTTTTTACTTTTGTTATCCAGTACTTTTCTCTCGTTAAGTTGACAACTGTTTCGATGCCTTGGTGTAGGCACTGTTCGTGAAATGATTTCACTATTAGTTTAGCCACATGACTTTTCCCATCCAAAATTATTGGATATTTTCGATCATTGGTGATCTCAGGAGAGTTCTTTACTCTTGTGTTCATCCTGATAAGGCCTTTTTCGTCTATAAAGGGTACCAGCGTGAATATCACACTCGACTTTGGTACTGACTTCTTACTTCTTAATAAGGCATTTTCTTCTTTGAAACTTCTTTCTTGGGATTTTGATACTAAGACATGTTCAGCCTTAAGAACTTCCTCCGGAGTAAGTTCCGCAATCAATTTCAGGTCAGAATTAATCTTCAGTTTATCTTTTGGTTCTGTTTTTATCCTGGACTGTAGTGCACTAATGTACCTCAACACCCATGCAGTTACTCTCGTTACTTTGTCCCAAGAAGAAAATTTCTCAACGTTGATGATGTCATCTTTGTCTTCGTTGAGTAAGCCGACAAATCTTTGTTTGAGTTCTTGATTGTCAACTGCTTGCAAGATTGTCGGTTGCTCTGGCCAATTATTAGAGTCGTATTTTAAGAACTCGGGGCCATAAGTCCAAAATTCATGAGCATTTTTTGTGAATTTCTTGTTGCTCCTGGTAGCGATGTCGGCAGGGTTGAGTTTAGTTGGCACCCACCTCCATTCTTCAGCTTGTGAAATTCCCAGGATTTCCCCAAGTCGATTAGAAACGAATTGTTTGAAGTTTCTTGGATCGGATTTAAACCAATGTAATACCGTAACCGAATCTGACCAAAGGATCTTTCGGACAATGGGGATGCCTAAGTCGTGTAAGATGGTTTTAACCAGCCTACATCCAAGGACAGCTGCTTGTAGTTCTAGTCTTGGTATGGTTGTTGGTTTTAGAGGTGTTACTTTTGCTCTTGACATAACCAACATAGTTTTGTACCCTGTGTTCTCGTTTGAATCCTTTTGTCTTAGATATCCAACAGCTGAGTACGCTTCTTCACTTGCGTCAACAAAAACATGAAGCTCAGTTTCTTTGACTGTCAGGGTTTTGAAATAGTACCGTGGAATAGTAAAATACTGTAACTGTTTCACTTCCTCCAACCAATCTTGCCATTTCTTAGTCAGTTCCGCTGTTAGTACTTCATCCCATGTAATTTTGATTCTCCAAATCTCTTGTACCAACATTCGACCTTTGATCGTAGTAGGTGTAACTAGCCCTAAAGGGTCGAAGATAGACATGGCAGCTTTCAAGACTTCACGTTTAGTTGGGTAGCTTGACTCCATCTTCTGTAACTTCTCCGCATTTCGGTGGAATACGAAATTGTCACTGTCTGAATCCCACCACATTCCAAGAACTATACAATAGCGGCCAAACTTCTGTGTGCTCAGCAAAAAACGAATCCAGTCTCTTATACATGTTTAACGTATAACAACAAGACAAATAATGAGCAAACACATGTGATAGGTGCTTTTATAACGTTCGCCAACACTGTACAGTGAAAATTTTTTGGCGGGGGGGGGGGGGTTCAAGTTCAAGGTCACACAGGACTTAGACTTATGTAGTAACCACTCATCACTAATCTTACAATTCATACGCCTAATCTGTGTATTAGGTGGCCCTGAAAAGGGCCGTTTTTTGGGTTTTAACAAACCCCTCCTTAGAGCAACTGGATGTTAAACCAGTTATTATGCTCTTCATTCCCCCTGAACTCATTAAACAACTCCCCCATTGCATTGTCCGGGGTGATGTACACAATCGGACTTCCAAGGAACAACATTGGAGATATTATCACAATTGTTCTGCCCGACTCCAACCAATGTACTGCTTCCCAGATGTACGGGTCAATAGTGTCTTCCAGTCCAAGTATTATACATCTAAGTTTTTCATCAATCAGTTGTTCTTCTTCTTCATCCGATGTCTGTTCTTCATCCGATGTCTCTTCTTCCTCTATTTCCAAAACTTCTTCAGACTCAGTACATTTGTTGTAAAACGATGCAGCATCCAGTGGAGCCATGTTCGCTGTACAGTGGGTAGGCGAGCAATGTTCCAACAGCGGGTGTGCGGCTGTTTATTCAAAGTGGGTCAATGCAAAATAAGAGAAAGTTGGCAGGGGAAGGAGGTTTGTGACGTCGGGGGGGGGGGGTTCCGGTCGAGAAGGGGGGGGTCAATGTCAAGGTCACATGAAAGTAGGTCACGGGACTTAGAGCAACCAAAAAATAATGCTAGAGAAACGCAGCACACTTATCATAGCGCTGGTTTCTCTCCCATTATTTTTTGCCAAAAAAAATTTGGAAAAAGCTAATTTATTTTAAGATTTGCTACGACCCCACCGAGTCCAACCATCCTCACCTCTTATCAGATAGTCTCTCGCATCAAGTCTGTTGATCGCTTTCAGGTTTCTTAGAGGTACAGATAGCTGTATTACCCATTTATAGCCGTTACATGAAATTACAATTTTATTATGCTTATCTGTTTTGCTTACAAAGAAATACCTCAAACCTTTTGTCAGTCTATCCAATTTGGTGAGGGGGTAAGACTTGCTGGAGATCACAGTCGGTTGTGGCACAGAAAGATGTTTTACGACATGCAAACGGCAATACTGTTCATTTAAGACACATTTCTTACCCCAAACCGATCCTTTTTTAAGTCCCCTACAGAGCAATTCAGGACATTTACGGGGATTTTTAAATGCCCTGCGTCGCTCTTTCATTAATAATCGGAAGCGCTCTGAAGGAGCAATTTTGAAAAGTTTCTTTTTTCTTTTTAGAACAGGAATAGTAGGAGGATTGGGGTTTGGATTGGGTTCAGCGATAGGTGTTATTAGTGGTGGTAAGGATATGTAGCTGCGGATAGATTTCAGCAATGAAGGCGTGTCCGGACGAAGAGGCTCACCAGTTCTTGGGACATCCGTCACTTTCTTCTGCGGCGGTGGTGGCATTACTGCAGATCCATCTTCTGACGGCTGCTCCGCATGGATTGGTGACGGAGGTGGCGAGAAGATGCTCCCAAGAACTGTCATCGCTTTCAGAAGAATGTTGGGCTGAGCAGGAGTTCTGGATGTGAAAGGTGGCGTGTCCATCCACTCCAACATGTGCTCCGGCACATTCTTCAAACGGAGTCTCTTCGTCTGTGCAGTTGGTGCGACAGGTGCTGATGTGGTAGTGGTGCTGGTAGTGTTGGAAGTAGTACTGGTAGTACTCGACATGGCTCTGATGCGGCAGCGTTGGCGGCTGGAATCAGAATAAACAGACCCGTTAGTACGCCTCGCTTAAATAACCACACGCAACAAGTGAAAGTGACCTCGGGGGGGGGGGGTTCCGGTCTGGTGGGGGGGGGGGTTATGCATGAGTGGATTGAGGTCAAGGTCACCAAAAAATAATAATGATCCAAGGTGATGGAGGCGGCCAGGACCGTCTCCACCACCCTGTGTTCCTCAAACACTCCCAATCCCAACCCAAAAAGTTACGTCTTGCGAGGGATCCCAATTTTTTTTGCCCGCACGCACTTTGGCGATCCAGTTTGGTGAGCTGTGATACGGGCGGCCGGTCTCGGGCCATTTGGCACTGGGCTTGACCATGTGGTAGTTAGGGACACTGGAACAGCTAGTGCAAGACGCAACTCTAACCTCCCACCCTTAATCTAAACCCACCCAAACATATTTTTGCCTGACCAAAATTAAAAACAAAAATCAAAAACAATAAAAATATGCGCTACCTACGGCACAACGCGCATGTCCCACCCATATTTAATGAAGTTAAATCGAACTTCTTCAATTTACATTTACATTTTAATTTAATCTACCCATCCTAACAGCTAGCTGTGGAATATACAAAAATTATTAGTACACAGATAAACACAAACATAAACTTACCCACACACACACACACACACACACACACACACACACACACACACACACACACACACACACACACACACACACACACACACACACACACACACACACACTATAATCCAACACTTAAAATTAAAAACACATTTCTTAAACATAAATAATACCATAACACACCTTAATAC
Organism: Neoaliturus tenellus; assembly: GCA_030545055.2. Taxonomy (NCBI): domain Eukaryota; kingdom Metazoa; phylum Arthropoda; class Insecta; order Hemiptera; family Cicadellidae; genus Neoaliturus; species Neoaliturus tenellus. Next base: position 228,230,970 of record CM061531.1, read on the forward strand.
TAACATCGCAATGCGCAAGTTAAACCTTAAAACTAACACATCTTAAGACTAAAACCATAGACACACACACACACACACACACACACACACACACACACACACACACACACACACACACACACACACACACACACACACACACACACACAACAAATATTAATAGCCTAGCAACAAGAGTAACTCAAATATATATCGGCCGCTTATACATTTGAGTTGCCCTCTGAGTTGGGTCGGAGCGCCGCGTCCGGAGTTCCGAGCCCAACTGCGGCGGCAATAGTCGTCGGGGTGGTTCTCGGTTCCCAGAGTGGTGGGGGGCCCGGTAGGGGTTTAAGGGGGTATGGAAACTTCCAGCAACGTCAATGGAAAATTCCAAACGGATGTGCTTTGTTACATGTGGGTCGGTCAAAACGCAGGTGGAGCCTTGTATCTCTCAATTTGCATTAGATAGCATCAAATTACATCCGCTGACAAGTAGGACCCTTGTACCTCTCAATTTGCATTAGATTAAATTACATTATTACAATAAATTACATTATACATTTAATTGCATTAAATTACATCCGCCGACAAGTACATCCGCAGCTTTCCCCGTCGCGTGACAGCATAATTATCGTCGATTGTTATCCACCCTCTTCCGCCGCTTAATTATAGTTCCAACGGAAATAGGACGCCGGTACACGCAGGTTGTTTTTTAACATACAATAGACTATTGTTTGGAAAGGCATTACTGATGCGCATAATCCTTGGCCTGGTTGGTACTTCTTACACGCAACACCTAAGACGTTGTGACGTGAGGGGGGGGGGTTCCGGTTCCGGTCAAGGGGGGGGGGTCATGCATGACTAACCATCCGCGTGCATATAAACGAAGGGAAGCTCGCGCGCCTCCCATATAGGGGGCTGACACCCCAGCGGTAAACAACCAATCCGTAAGTTCATAGCACATATTATTATAAGATACGATTTATTTTTTAACACTTAACATTTTAATTATTTTTAAACTATTTCTTAACACTACACCACTCATTTTATAAATCTCAATTTTATTTTCGCGTCGAGTTTCAATTTTTGTTTAAACTAAATATGGCAATTACCGTCGCGTCCAGGAAACACGCACTGATTATTTGCAGGTTCCATTCTTACACACCTGTTTCCTCCTTACTATGCAAATTACTCTCTTACTTTAACAACACTTAAGGGGAGGCGGAATCCCTATCTCCGTAATGCTAATATAATGTACCTTTTCTCAAAAACTATTAGGCCTATCATTTTGAATTTTTTGTCAGTTGTTTGTATACCTTTGATACAAATGCTGAGTTTTTTTATGCACTTCCACCGAAAAATAGCTGAGATACAATTTTTATTCTGAAATACCATAAAAAATTTAAATTTTTCTTGGTTTTAATTTTATTCTGGCCGAGTTGGTTAAGATTAGGTTACAAAAAAAACTCAGTGTATGCAACACCACCACATACAAGTTGTGTGAAAATTTCAAGTCTCTACCTATAGTAGTTTCCGAGAAAAGGTACATTTTTACATGAAAAACAACAAATTCGGGAAGTGGCGTGGCGGAGCCCTAGGGGCCGAGGGGAGTTATAATGTGATTCTGCTCATCTACAGCAGATATATTATATATATACATACATATATATATATATTATTATATATATTATATACATAATATACTACACATATAAATATATATATATATTATATAATTATTCTATATATATAATATATATATACACAAAATTGACAGACTTACCGTAATACATAGGCCTATGTTTGTTGTAATTTTTAAATATGTAAAATTCTTATGATATCATCATGTTATATATCATTGTTTTCAGGAAAAAACGCTTTTCAAATAAAAAAAAATAAAAAAAATTAATAAAACTTGAGTTTTCACCTTTCCGCCTCCCCTTAAACTCTAACCGCTACTTCTCGGTCATAATAATGTAGTTAGTGCTACACTACAGGATTTGATCGTGCAGTAGTGCACGCAATCTTTCCTGCACGTCTGCTATTATACTTATTGCTACATTACACAAGATATTTCTTGCACACCTGCAGGTTATACACTTTACAACCGGCTACTATTATAGTTATCACTACAGCATAAGATTCACCTGTACAATTGACTATTGTAATCCTACCTGATCCTGCACGGGGCATTTCTTGCACACTTGCAGCTTATACGCTTTACAACCGTTTAATATTACAATTATTGCTATACCACAATAGTTACCTGTTCAATCACAGTTGTGGTCCCCCCACTTGATTGTCCACAGAGCGATACTTGCAATCCTACAACTGAATAATTAATTAATTAACTTCCACCATTACCGGTACTTTTCTTAAACTATCCGTCTCTTCCTCCGACTCTTGTGACCGTAGCCGCAGCCGACTGACAAATAACCGAGCTCTCCCGAACCTCGCTCTTTTATGCGGTTTTCTCAGGGAGGGGGTTGGAGGGGCGTCGCACGTGACTCATCGATCGCATAAAAAGGGGGGTTGCCGCCGCGCGCGTGCCATTTCGGTGGCGGCATCGGTCGGGTGAGGTACTATCCGTAAGTCTCTGGCGCTTTTATAACTAACGCTTGTTACTCTAAAATGTGTTTCCACTTAATATGGTAATTAGTGTCTATATATTCAGACACAATCGCGGCCACTGACCATTTACCGGCTTGTTCTGAAGCGGTGCACATGTAAAATCATGGCTTCCCACACTTTACAGCTGAAACTTTTACGCACAAAACACATTTTACAACAGCATTCTACACCTGCAGTTTCAAAACCGCGTAGTACGGTGGCTAGACTTAAAAAAACGGTTCAGGTTTCACCCGTTGTATTTTGCACCACCTCACCTTGGCAACGCTTGTACTATTGATACTATTCTACAGACAGTCTTGACTGACATGCTGAAGTACCAACATTTCCCTCTTGTCACACCTATTGACGGTCCCGTCCAGTTCTTCTTGTTCACCATCTTACCGGGTCTATATCATCGGACATCCTCCGACTCGTGTCTCATTGCTCTCTATCGCCTCACACGGTAAACACCTAAGAGCTCTCGTCTTTCTCTCTCTCTCTCTCTCTCTCTCTCTCTCTCTCTCTCTCTCTCTCTCTCTCTCTCTCTCTCTCTTGCAACCATGGACACACAACAGGGTTCACCGGTGCAGTCCCCAGAAGTGACTTCCACTACGGATACTACTGCTAACACTGCAAGTCCCACAGACAATTCCGCCACGCCTACAACGAACACCGGCTCCCGCCCGGTACAGAGCGATGCGGTGACCACTACTGCTGCAAACGACGTAGAGGCTATTCTACGATCACTGATGGGGTTTGATTAAAATAAATAAACGAAAAAAACCCTCCCTCGGCCCGCCCGCCCGCTCCGATCCGACCCATCCCGAGTCCCCGCCCCGACTGAGCCCCTGCGACTCCCACTTTTTTAAAACTCCCTCCGGATGGCCTTGACCCACTTACAAAACACATCCGTCACTGTCACCCACACCTGCCGGTTCGAACCACTTGGCCTTGACCTGGGCCAGAACCGGCAAAACCCCACTACTACTAATGTACCTCAACACCCATGCAGTTACTCTCGTTACTTTGTCCCAAGAAGAAAATTTCTCAACGTTGATGATGTCATCTTTGTCTTCGTTGAGTAAGCCGACAAATCTTTGTTTGAGTTCTTGATTGTCAACTGCTTGCAAGGTTGTCGGTTGCTCTGGCCAATTATTAGAGTCGTATTTTAAGAACTCGGGGCCATAAGTCCAAAATTCATGAGCATTTTTTGTGAATTTCTTGTTGCTCCTGGTAGCGATGTCGGCAGGGTTGAGTTTAGTTGGCACCCACCTCCATTCTTCAGCTTGTGAAATTCCCAGGATTTCCCCAAGTCGATTAGAAACGAATTGTTTGAAGTTTCTTGGATCGGATTTAATCCAATGTAATACCGTAACCGAATCTGACCAAAGGATCTTTCGGACAATGGGGATGCCTAAGTCGTGTAAGATGGTTTTAACCAGCCTACATCCAAGGACAGCTGCTTGTAGTTCTAGTCTTGGTATGGTTGTTGGTTTTAGAGGTGTTACTTTTGCTCTTGACATAACCAACATAGTTTTGTACCCTGTGTTCTCGTTTGAATCCTTTTGTCTTAGATATCCAACAGCTGAGTACGCTTCTTCACTTGCGTCAACAAAAACATGAAGCTCAGTTTCTTTGACTGTCAGGGTTTTGAAATAGTACCGTGGAATAGTAAAATACTGTAACTGTTTCACTTCCTCCAACCAATCTTGCCATTTCTTAGTCAGTTCCGCTGTTAGTACTTCATCCCATGTAATTTTGATTCTCCAAATCTCTTGTACCAACATTCGACCTTTGATCGTAGTAGGTGTAACTAGCCCTAAAGGGTCGAAGATAGACATGGCAGCTTTCAAGACTTCACGTTTAGTTGGGTAGCTTGACTCCATCTTCTGTAACTTCTCCGCATTTCGGTGGAATACGAAATTGTCACTGTCTGAATCCCACCACATTCCAAGAACTCGTTCAGTGGGAAGGTTGCTGTCGGATTTCAGTTGCTTAGTCGAGTTGGACTTCAGTTCTTCAGGGATATCGGACAAAACATCTTTGGAGTTCGATAGCCAGTTGCAAATTTGAAATCCACCTGATCTATGAATTTCTATTATCTCTTTAACTCTGGTCTTTGTTTCTTCCTCATAATCGACAGAGTCTAACAAATCGTCCATGTATTCCTTGGTAAGGATTGATTTGCTTGCTTCAGGGTAAACAGACGAAAAACGCTTAGCATTTTTGTTTACCACGAAGAGAGCAGTACAGGGGGAACAAGTCGATCCAAATGTCATTGCCTCCATCACGTACGTATCTGGAGGGTCATCTGGGTTTTGTTTCCACAAAAACCTCTGTGAATCGACATCTTCTTTCCTTATGCGCACCTGATGGAACATTTCTTTAATATCCCCAGCGATGGCAAATTTTCCCAGACGAAACTTCATAAGAACAGCAGGCAATGGATTCAGAAGGTCAGGTCCACTAATTAGAGCGTCATTAAATGATATACCATTGGACTTTGCAGCTGCATCAAAAACCAATCTCATTTTATTTGGCTTATTGGGATTTACAACTCCAAAATGAGGTAGATAATAGGTACGATCGTTCAAAACACTTGCCTCATCTTCTCTTAGTTTTCGAATGTATCCCTTTTCGCTGTAGTCGGCGATCTTCTTTGAGTATTCGTCTTTAAAGTTAGGATCTTTCGTCATCTTCTTTTCAATGTGTATTAGCCTTTTAAGAGCATTGTCGTAACTTGGAGGAAATTTAAAGTCATCGGATTTCCATAAAAGGCCAGATTCATAACGGTCTCCGATTAACTTCGTTGTTTTCTCCAGGATTGACATTGCACGCTCGTCTTCTGCTGATTTTATCGACTTGTTTTCTTCTGGAGATGCACCGTAATTGTCAATTTCAAAAGAACCTTTTACCAAATCATGTAGGCTGTGGTGATGAAAGGACGTAAAGACGAAATCGTCAACACGCCCAACAAATTCAGGACACTTGCCGTGCATTGACCATCCAAGGTAGCTCCATGACAGAACGGGAGCATTCGACGGACCTTCGATTATCTTCCTGGTCAATAGCAATTCACAGTTGTCTTGTCCTATCAAGATTGTAGGTTTCGCGAGAGATGTCGGTAGAGGTTGATCAATTGAATTTAAGTGAGACCACCTTTCGCGAAGTTTAACTGAGTCAATTGATTGTTTAGGTAGATACAAAGGCGATTGTGTTCTTACATTACTTAAGGTGGAAACTTCTTCTTCGTAAAGTCCTTTTATTTTAAGTTCGACCCGTCTGGACGTTGGGTCAAAGTGTTTAGTTGCATTTGACCAAAAAGTTTTAAGGGGTTCAATGCTACCGGTGACTCCTAATTTGTCAGCTGTAACTGAATCTAACAGGGATACAGTCGAACCATCATCTAAGAGTGCATAAGTGTCAATCTGACAACTTGGGCCGTATAAGGTCACTGGACACACTCTAAGTAAAACACGGTTATTTACTGAGTGATTGCTTATAATTTCTTCCTTTGCCTTACCTTCTTTTACCTTACCTTCCTGACTTTCTTTGGCTTTACCTTCCTGACCTGAAGTTTTCTGTGTTTTATCGAGGCTTGTCTCTGGTACGTTTTTGAAGGTTTATCGGTGTGCAGAAGGCGGTGGTGATATAGTTTGCAGCCATTGATTCCACAGGGTTTCTTTGATTTACAGAATTTTATTTGGTGTCGACGGAAACAAAAGAAACACACCTTTTTATCGACTATCATTTTCCACCGTTGTGCGACTTCTGCTTTCCTAAACGCTTTACATTTCTCGGATTCGTGACTTTCCGAACAAAAAATGCAGAGGTTTTCAACAGGGGTTTTGGTCAAAACCGGTTTAGCGTCATATTTCCTCCGCGTTGTTTCTTCGGGTGGACGGAAATAGATACTCAGAATGGAGCACTGAGTTTCTAGCCACTTACAGAAAACTTTCAGGTCAGCAGGGTTTTCTAAACACATGCTATTGACGTATTCAGCCCACTTATACTTAAGTGTATAGGGAAGCTTACCTAAAAGCCCGTTCATTAAGGTAGGATTAATTAAGTACGTCTCCAAATTTAATGACTCTGCGGTAGAGGTCAAGTTTAAAAGAGTCGTTGAAAATTCAATCAGGGCGACAGCGTCATCCTCCTTGACAGTTTGGAGCATGCGTACCTTTTTCAACATTGACTCGACTACAAACTCGGGTCGTCCAAACCGCATTTGTAAAGTCTTAATTATCGTACTTAGATTCCTGCCTGATACAAAAAGAGGTTTTACCATTTTGAAAGCATCGCCTTCTAGACAATTCCTTATTCTGTCAAGGTTCTCATCGTCGTTAAAAAGATGTTTAGTTTTATTATAACAAGAATAAAACATCGGCCATTCGTCTGGTTTTCCGCTGAAGGCGGGAAGTCTCTGCCGACTTGGTTGGACAGGATTACATGAATTGATAGCCTTTGTAAAGGAGTTAGCAAGTTTATCAATAGCCGTGGACACGATGGCTGACGATGACAAAGGAACTGGCGGTTCCTCGTTCAGCCACCTTTCGACTTTGATATAAGCCTCCTCCTCCACTGAAGGAACATCAAGGCTTACATTGTCTTGAGTTTGATCACCTTTCGGATGACGACTGCCCGAAGCTGACGGTGGTCGACTGCCCAAGACTGAAGCTGACCGGCTGCCTCCCAAGACAGAGGCGGACTCAAGCTCGACCCTTGCCTCAAGCAGTCTTTTCTGTCGTTCAAATTCTCTCTCCTCCGCCTGACGTTGTCGCTCCATCTCCTGACGTTGTCGCTCCATCTCTTCAATCTCCCTTTGGCGTTGCAATTCCTTTTCGTCTCTAATTCTTTCCAGTTTGTTCAGTTCTTCAATCTTTTCCAATTCCAATTGCAATAGTCGACGCCTACTGGAGGTTGTGCTGATGGTCCTTGACATAGATGGAGGTTTTGGAGGTTGATCCTCTTTGGGTTCCATGCTTTTGGCCTTTTCCTCAGGAGAATATCTGTCAGGGGGATGTCTGTCCCTTTTTGATTTCCTCAGTGACATTTATTTTTGAATCGGGTTTCGGTACCACAAATGTAAAGACCGACAGACAAGCCAATATAAAAAGACAAAATTGGACTTAGTTTCATGAATATATTTGGTCAAAAGTCACAACAACCAAAAAAACAAAACAAACATCTAATCTAAATTAAACATATGATTTAGTTAAGTACATGGTACAAATTTGCGGCAGGCACAAACTGTGCTAAATAACTTTACAGAGGAGTTCCCATTCATAAATACCCTAGGCGTATTGAATAGTGCAAACGTTCCTCGAAATCGAGCATCTCTATTACGTTAAGTTTACGCGACCAAATAAATCAATAAATAATAAATTAATGAATCAATCATAATCGGCTGATCTAATATTTTGATTATCAGTTAAGATAATGGCCTAAAACTACACCTATCTACACAACTGTAAATTAATATGTGTTTAAAATTCTCGACCCAATCCCAATGTAAATCTAAAGCGAAAATTTCAAATTTCAATGATAGATAGCGCCTTTAATGTAAGTCCAATTCTCATCAATTGGAAACAACTACAGACCAAGCCTGTCCAATGACACCAAAAACTTCCAAATCTGTTTGAAATATTAGGAGGAGTTCTCTTAATAAAAAACCCTTAGCCTATTAAATAATTAGGCCTACTAGTGTACTTAATGCTCGAAACCGAGCAATTCATTTTAATACACTACAAAAGTTACATTTAGTTCTAAATAAATTACATTCAACCAATCCGATATTGAGAATATCAGTAATTACCAAACAATATTTATAGCTGTACATTAACAGAAGTTTTGAAATGCTCAACCCGAACCCAATTCCTATGATATTCTAATGGGGAAATTTCAAATTTAATTTGGGGATAGTGCTCTTATTTTAAATCCGATTCTCATATATTTTTAGCGGAAACAACTACAGATCAAGCTTTATCCAACAACACCGAAACTTGAAAATTGGTTGAGGTAGGAGGAGTTCTCTTAAAAAAAACTTAGCGTATTAAATAAGTGCTCGAGATCGTTTCCTGGCCAAAATTCGACCAAAATTTCAGTTGATCTGGATCCAATTAACTGTAGTTGACAAAATATTTATCAACTGAAACATCTGTTCTACCTGGTTGATTTTTTATTACAACAGCTGTCAAGTGATTCAATTAATTACCCTTATTCTATAAGATTAACATTAAAACTTTAAAAGCCTGTAGGGCGTAGCCCTGGGGACGGATGTGAACTATAATGTGATTCTGCTCATCTACAGGACGACACCTTTCTAAAGGTATACATGGATTTCTCCTACGTAGCACACGAAACGAAAAAGTAAAACGGTCCCGGGCTTAGGTCTTACCATGAGACCTACGGTAATAGCTTCTTCCCTATAGGAAATTCGCTAAAAGTAAATAAAAATTAGTACTTTTGTTTGCTACAACACGACAATTCCTTTACTAGGCCTATGTAAAATGATAGTGCACACATTTTTAAAGTGTCTTTTACTTTTTATTAGTACCAAATTGAGGAAAATCCTAATCTACTCATTACTGACACCTAAATGAGTTTTTGGTTTCTATTGACGCTGTTGTTAATCAATTTATGATTTCAATCCATCCAAACTCTTTTAAAGGTCGACACTCACAAAATTTATACATCGGTTGTGTAGTATGAAAAATTAATGTATGCAATCTTATTTGTACCAAATACAGTATACAGTATGTTCCGTACACAAGCGCTACCTATTGTCAATCATTTCTATTGTTGTGAATCAGACTGACCCTTGCCCTGTCACGTGACGTCCAGTGGCGGCCGGTGGTTAGGGACGCTGGGGGGGCTCTTATCATTATTGTATTTATATTTATGCCAGAGAATATAAGTAATGTCTGCTTAAGGAAAAAAGGTTATGTCTTATGTCAATAAATAATAGTTACTCCATCAAACAGGTAGGCCTATAATTCACAAAGTTGAATTAAATTGCAATATGGCCTAAAAATCTTAATCACAATTGCTGACGAAAAGTCATCTCTGTTTTACATAACTGATAATCTGTTGTACTGTAGAGTATTAGTTATGTACAACAGAGATGACTTTTTAGGTCAATAAAATTGACCTAAAACAAGCAGTTGTTTTCTGTCAATTTTATTCAGTTGATATGAATCCGTTTAATGCTTAGGCCAGCTTCTTTTTCGTGACATTTGTTTGAATTGTGGAAACAAATCAGACTGAAACAGTTTTGCCGCGGACAGGTGTGTTCTACGAATTGAAAGCGGTCCGCTACCCCGGATGTTAAGATGTCACACACTTCCTTTGCGACAATATATTTCCGGTCTTCAAACCATGTTTACGTCTGAGTTCATGTACGCTTTTGTTCACACACTGGACTAATCTAGTTCAAGGGAGTTTCTTATTTTTTGTACTTAATATTTAAATTCTTTATCGTACTTGAAAGCCTTAATACAATCAATTGTTTTATTAACTGTAAAGGATACGTCACAATGTGGGATTATTTTGCCATGGACTATGAATACCTACATAGTCAATGATTTTGCTTAACGAAATCCAGCAAAAAAAAAAAAAAAAAAAAAAAAAATAGAAATAAAAAATCTGCATTTCTCAAGACATTTTGTAGGCCTATAGTTTTATTTAATGTCGTAAATCTAATGTCGATATTTCCAAGTACTTCATCAAATTCTATACACGCCTTGATGCGTTTGTCACTCGTTTTATGTATGTTAACTTTTTAGCTCAAATGTTTAATCTCTTAATGTTTAATGTTTAATTGCCACCAACAGTTAAGGCACGATCCTGAATCCCTATAATCAAGCAAGTGTTACAGAAAAACGACTTTTTAATTTTGCAGCCACAGAGCCAATTGGCCTAATTGTATAAATTTTTAAAACACTTTTGATGAAAACTCCTTTTCTTTTTGTTCAACTTTGCATTTGATTAATAACTAAATTGGGCCTTAGAAGCCCCAGGTTCTTCAAAGTAATTCTAATATTCAGTGTTTTTTCATTCTATTACTTAATATACGATTTACCTGGTGTAAATGTTGCTCATCTCCAACGTCACCCATTTCACTTTCACCCATTTACATTTCCTCACAAATCTATATAATTCACTATTTCAACACAACGCACACCAACACGTACAGCATTACGCACAACAGAACCCAGACGGACGACTGCATCGCGAGGGAACTGACAGTCACAGTTTTGGCACTGCTCGGTTGGTAGCAGTGGCTGGAGCAGTGGCGCGCGCAGCCTAGGGCGCCGGGCAGAGCGTTGCATTAGCAGCCGTTGGGTGTGCCTGTGAGAGTGAGCTGCGCGTATGCGCGTCTCCATTTGATTTTACAAGAGCGCTAGGACGCCGTGGCCGGCGTCCGTCGCTCCGGCCCGAGCCGGCCGCGATTGAATTAGAGACACAATCGTCATCGATTTTAGATTTATTTTGGTACGATCTGTTTCTATCTTCAACTTATGACCTATACAATTGTCATTATGTTAAATATTCTCATAATAATATTTTTGTTAGTTTATTTATTTTGATTTTTAATCAATTCCTTAGGAGGGGCGGCGTCCGGGAGTCCTTATGGGCGAGCCGCCACTGGTGACGTCTGGTTCCTCTCCCCAGTCAATGCTCGCCTCTGTAACGTTAAACATGTCCCATGATTTAGTTACGCTTAACTCAACCCGCCCCCGACCTTTTACTCTTTATAATTAAATATCATTGTGACACAACTCAAAAATAGTGAACTGAACTGTTTAAGTGAAAAACTGTGCTTCCGCGCCGTGCGTTCGGTGATCGCGGGCGAATAAGCTGGCCAGCTGAAGAAGGAAGACGGTCGTCTGCGCGTCCCTCCATCCAAAGGAAGGTACCTCATCACTCACCTTTTTCTCAGTCTTGCATAGCATATAATTTCTCACACCAAGTGTACGTTCATATTTCAAATTGTGTTTTACACCCCCAAAATAAATTAACGTCATACAGTCCATTAAAAACTCTCTGAGTTTACCCCACATTTACTGGTCCTGACCGAGCCGGACGATATCAAATATTTGTCTGATTTTACATTATTCATTAATTCATTCTTCATCTGGTTCAAAAATAAATACCAATTGTGCCAGTTAAACTTTTGCCTATCCGATCACTTTTGTGTCCATTTTGTGACGCGGATATTTTTAGTTGGAATTCCTATTCAATCCCAGACACGATTGTTATTTTCGTGTTATACTTTGTCGCTGCCTCATAAATATCAATTTCAATATTCAATACAATAATCACATTTCAGCAGCCAGAAATAATTAAAACCTAATCTACAGTTATTTCTAAGGTTAAAGGTTTAATATTATTCTGTAAATATTGCAGAACTTTATTTCTCCCAATCTCGCAATATTTTCCCCGGCTTTTCAATTGCCGCTTAGCCGCCATTTTCTGCCCTTGCGATACACCTTGGTTAGCAGATTGTCCACCAGATCGCCGACTCACGTTAACGACCAATCAGAATCAAGATTCTCAAACGGAAAGGAAACAGCCAATCTTAGCCCTTGTTAGTCTAGAAATCAGCTGTTCAACTCGACACTCAAACTCTACTCACAAACTCAAGGAATCAGCTGATGATGGATAAACTCACAATCAAAACATAACCTACGAGTAGTTTATATTATTTGTATGGTTGATTGAAAATAAAGATTTAGCAATTTACTAATTATATTGCTATTAGATCTTGGGACTTGTTGAATATTTATTGTCTCATTAATTTCTTCAATTGATTTGTGTTGATTTCACATGACTGGTGTTTTCTCATATGAAATTTAAAGGAAGTGTCAAGGTAGGCCTATTATATGAAAGCCTCTTAATAACTATTTAAGTTGATTAACTAAATAAAATAAGTGACTTGGTGACTTGTTTATTTAGAATATAAGAGTTGATTTCTCTGGCTAGGCCTATAGTAAGGTTTAGGCCCTAATAGGTAGAATTTTATTTCTGCCTCAGGTGATGGTAAAATTTTTTAGGATAGGCCTATGCATTAGCCTATAACATACAACTGAAAATTTAATTTGTTTGCTATGGATGTTCCCCCAAATAAAATAAAATGAGGTTTTCTACTTTAGAAAAGAAGGCAAAACTTTGTAAAAGTAGATTCCAGAAAATTGCCAAATATGTGTCTAGTCAACAAACACTCACCCAAACTCAGCCTTTGACTACTCCCAACTTACAACGCTTGCATAACTACAATGATGAGATTAAAGAATTATTTAATGATTTTAAAGCTTTATTCAATAAAGTGGTCTATGATGATCCTGGCTCTGACTATGATGAGGATGCATCCTCTACTATGCAAGATGAAATTTCTGACTTGTATATCTCCCTGATTAGTGACATTAAACTCCTCTTGCCCGATAAAACTAATGTTGTAGCAGCTCCTGCTACACAACCAGCGCTTCGTCTGCCTAAATTTGAGTTGCCTAAGTTTAATGGTAATTGCGAAGAATGGGTTAGTTTTTATAACATCTTTAATGCTTCTGTAAACAAAAATGAGACTGTTTCTCCAGTAAACAAGTTTCAGTACCTGCTTAGTGCTTTAAGTGGTGAGCCATTAGATTTAATTAAGAGCTTAAGCATCACAGAGGCAAATTATGAAATTGCTCTCAGGCTTCTCAAAGATCGTTATGACAATAAGAGGCGAATAGTCACACAGCTCGTAACAAAAATCCTAGATTTACCGTGTGTGATAAATGGCTCTTTAAAAAGCCTGCAGTCTTTTCTCACTGTGTATAAGGAAAATACACAAGCTTTAAAAAGTTTGAACCATGACATCACTACTGAAAATACCCTCCTAGTATTAACTCTTTTGAAAAAATTACCTGCAGAATTAAGAAAGTCTTTTGAGGACTCACGTACAACTAATAATGATATCCCTCTTGTAAATGACTTGATGAAATTTCTCGAAACAGAATTTAAACGCCTGGAAGGTGCTAGTATAGGCCTGAACACTCCAGCTAACTCAAAGTATCCCTCAACTCTAAGGGCTAGCCCAAATAGTTTTAAGCCTAAAACTACTCGAGATAATAAGCTGTCAAACTCCCAGTATGCTAAAGCAGCTTTTGTTGCCTCAACCAACCCTTGTAAGTTTTGTCAAGCTTCAGATCACAACATATATAAATGTCAAAGCTTTCTTGCCAAAAGTGTCAAGGATAGAGTAGAATTTATTCGCAAAAATAATTTTTGCTCCAATTGTCTCGGTTGCTTCCATGACTCTCATAGTTGTACTTCGAATAAGGTATGTCAAATATGTTCGAAGCGTCACCATACACTGTTGCATGACCCAACACTTAACTCACCAGCGTCAAACCAATTTGCGACCAAATCTTATCAAAATAAAACCCTCCCAGCCAAATCAAACTCTAAGCAAGCCCCTGCGCCTTCAAACAAAAGTGCACTTGTAGGCTTATCAAGTCAATTAAAACCCACTCAAACTACAATTTTGCTTGGAACTTGTCTGGTCCAGGTTTTTTCTAAGGATGGTCAACAAACTGTACTCCGTGCCGTGCTTGACTCTGCAGCCCAGCTCACATTGATATCTGAGAAGGCGGTACAGCTTATCGGTACTACTCGCACTCGACTTCATGAAGAAATACAAGGAATTTCTGGCTCATTAATTAATTCTAGGGGTATTGTTCATGTAGATATATCCGCTATTAACGGAAAGTCTTTGGCTCGCTCTCACCCATGTATGGTTTTGGATAGAATTACTTCACCATTGCCCCATGTTCCAGTTTCGTCATACGTGAAGAATATGTTAAAGGATTTTGTTTTAGCCGATCCATGTTTTGACAGTCCAGGTGACATTGACTTGTTGATTGGTGCAGACTTGTTCGCCCTAACACTCACTGGTGAGCAGCATTATTTGGGACACAATTTGCCTCAAGTCTTGGGAACTATTTTTGGATTTGTCGTTATTGGCATCGCACCTGTTGTCGCCGACTCAGTAAAGTCACCCCCCCTGTCTCTTCTGACAACACATGATGTAGATCTCCACAGCTCACTCCAACGATTTTGGTCAATAGAGGAACCCCCTGCCTACTGTAAAACTCACTCAGAAGAAGATGAGTTATGTTTACAACATTATGAAAAAACACATTCCCGTGATAGCTCGGGAAGATATATTGTTGAACTGCCCAAAAAGCTTGATCATAAACCCTTAGGTGAATCTCGCAACTTAGCTCAGCTTAGATTAAACTCAATGGAGAAAAAATGTGTTTCTCAGCCCGAGTTCAAGAAACTCTACTCAGAATTTATGGATGATTATATTGAATCACAACATATGAGTGTGTGTGAAAATCCACCAGCAAACGATTGCTATTATCTACCTCATCATGGAGTTTTTAAGGCAAACCCCCCTAACTCGAAAATACGTGTTGTTTTTGATGGTAGTGCTAAAACCACTACTGGTGTCTCCCTGAATGATGTTCTAATGGCTGGGCCTAAATTGCAGAATGATATCAGCGATGTTTTGTTATATTTCAGATGTCATAAAATTGTATTTACATGCGATATCCGACAAATGTATCGCCAAATCTTGGTTTCAGAAGGTGACCAGAAATATCAGTTGATTTATTGGCGCTCCAACTCAGATCAGCCCTTGCATACTTACAAGTTACATACAGTTACGTATGGACTTAATTGTTCTCCATTCATTGCAATTAGAACCCTGCATCAACTCGTAACGGATGAAGGTGACCCATACCCTCAGGCTTCAGAAATCTTAAAAAAATCCATTTTCTATGACGACATCATAGCTGGTGCTGAAAGTGTTGATAAAGCCCTCTCGGCTCAGATCGAACTTAAAGAACTTCTCTCCAAAGGTGGCTTCGAGCTACGAAAATGGATTAGCAATGCACCACAACTTCTGGATCAAATTCCAACCGAGCACATGGAAACTCCAGTAGAACTATCTGAGAACAGCGAAGCCATCTTTAGTGTACTAGGCCTAAAATGGACACCTGAAACCGATATGCTCTCCTATAAAGTTAAAATAGCAGATTCAGAAGCAACACTCACTAAAAGACGAATT
This sequence comes from Neoaliturus tenellus, assembly GCA_030545055.2. Classification (NCBI taxonomy): domain Eukaryota; kingdom Metazoa; phylum Arthropoda; class Insecta; order Hemiptera; family Cicadellidae; genus Neoaliturus; species Neoaliturus tenellus. Next base: position 228,246,676 of record CM061531.1, read on the forward strand.
TTATCTACAATAGCTAAGCTGTACGATCTTCCAGGATTTCTCACACCAGTCATATTCTGGGCCAAAACACTTATTCAGTATCTTTGGACTACTGGACTAACTTGGGATGAACCCGTTCCAGATGACATCAGGTCAAAGTGGACTTCATTTCTGGAAGAATTACCAGCGGTACAGGATCTAAGGATTCCACGCCACATCTCTACCTCACTCGACACTCGTGTAGAACTGCACGGATTCAGCGATGCTTCGGAGAAGGGCTATGCAGCTGTAGTCTATGTTCGTGTAAATCAGCCCGGAGGAAATGGTACAATTAAACTCATCAGTGCCAAGTCAAAAGTTGCGCCACTGAAAAGGATATCCCTTCCCCGTCTAGAACTCTGCGGCGCTCATCTGCTTGGGAAACTTATGAATTATTGTTCAACTCTACTCTCCGCCTATATGAAGATTGAATCAGTGTACGATTGGTGCGATTCAACGATTGTCCTCACATGGATACATACCCATCCATATCGTCTAAAGGTCTACGTTGCTAACCGCATTTCGAAGCTACAAGAATTAATTCCTCCTCACTCGTGGAATTACGTTAAGTCTCAAGACAACCCTGCAGATTGTGCGACACGTGGTCTTTCCCCATCTGAACTCCTTACCCATACGCTGTGGTGGAACGGACCTGACTGGATGCAACTTCCTTCGGAAGCTTGGCCCAAACCTCAATTTTCTCTGGTTATTGATCAAGATGCCTTAGAAATCAAATCAAATCCCTTGAATGTACTCGTCAATACAGACCAAAATAAAGAGTTGAACTTAGAATTACTTGAAAAATTCTCATGTTTTAGAAAACTTGTAAATGTTATGGCGTATATCTTGAGATTCATCCATAACGTGCGTTCAGACACCAAGTTTAATGGACAGCTGAGTTGTAAAGAAATTTCTGCAGCCAAATTAAGGATATTTAAAATTATTCAAACAACCTCATTTAAGGATGATCTTACAAAACTCGAAAAGGGCACGCAGTGCAGCATACGACTCGCACGTCTCTCTCCATTCATCGATGGTAATGGCATCATACGAGTCGGTGGCAGACTCAAGCATTCAAATCTTACTCAGGATGCTAAGCATCCCATCATTCTACCAAAATCTCACCATGCTGTAAAATTGTTAATCATGAATTACCATTTGAAATATTTACATGCGGGACCTCAGTTGTTGCAATCCATCCTCGCCCAAGAAGTTTGGATTTTATCAGCTCGCCCCGTAATACGCTCAGTCATCTTCAAATGTTTAAGATGTTTCAGACTTAGGCCTGTTAATAAACCCCCCTTAATGGGAGACCTTCCCGAAACACGTCTCAAGCCTGTAAGACCATTTTATCACACTGGCATGGATTATAGTGGACATTTCGAGGTCAAAGTTCATTCAACCAGAAATGCTCTCAAATTGAAATCTTACCTCTGTCTTTTCATTTGCTTTGCCACAAAAGCTGTGCACCTGGAAGTAGTAACCGACTTATCAGTAGAATCATTCATAGCAGCTCTTAAAAGGTTCGTTAGTCGCCGCGGACTTTGTGCGCATTTGTATTCTGACTGCGGTACAAACTATATTGGGGCTTCAAAGCAACTCAAAAAAACTTTTCAGAATTTCATGAAAGAAACCAAAACTAATGACGCTATCAGCAACTTTGCCTTAGATCACTCGATAAATTTCCACTTTCAGCCCCCTGCAGCGCCTCACCAGGGAGGCCTTTGGGAAAGTGCCATAAAAAGCTCAAAGTATCATCTAAAGAGAGTTATAGGCGATAGAGTCTTAACACTAATGGAGTTGATGACACTTATCACACAAGTAGAGGCAGTCTTGAACTCTAGACCTCTTACAGCATTATCCTCGGATCCATCTGACATCAGTGCACTCACTCCGGGACATTTCCTTGTCGGCACCTCTCTTGTGGCAGTACCTGAAGCCAATATGGAAAACATCCCTGATAACAGACTCAGTCATTGGCAGGCAGTTCAAGCTCTGCACCAACGATTCTGGAGACGTTGGCATCAAGAATACCTGCACCAATTGCAACAAAGGAAAAAGTGGGAGAAACCTCCAGAACACCACCACTTCTTTGGCCCTTAGGACGCATTGTGAAAACTTCACCTGGAGCAGACGGAATTGTAAGAGTAATTACTGTCAAGACTCAACGGGGGATCTTCTGTCGTCCTGCTACCAAGGTGTACCCGCTCCCCTAATATCATTATCAGACCAAACCTCATTTCTTTATTATCGATATCAATTTATTCATATATTTATATTTCTATTGTTATTATTAACTCTTTAATTGTTATCATTAAAATTGTGTCACATATTTCCATTTTGTTTCGAACCATGTATGGTTCAAGGCGGGCAGCATGTTCCGTACACAAGCGCTACCTATTGTCAATCATTTCTATTGTTGTGAATCAGACTGACCCTTGCCCTGTCACGTGACGTCTGGTTCCTCTCCCCAGTCAATGCTCGCCTCTGTAACGTTAAACATGTCCCATGATTTAGTTACGCTTAACTCAACCCGCCCCCGACCTTTTACTCTTTATAATTAAATATCATTGTGACACAACTCAAAAATAGTGAACTGAACTGTTTAAGTGAAAAACTGTGCTTCCGCGCCGTGCGTTCGGTGATCGCGGGCGAATAAGCTGGCCAGCTGAAGAAGGAAGACGGTCGTCTGCGCGTCCCTCCATCCAAAGGAAGGTACCTCATCACTCACCTTTTTCTCAGTCTTGCATAGCATATAATTTCTCACACCAAGTGTACGTTCATATTTCAAATTGTGTTTTACACCCCCAAAATAAATTAACGTCATACAGTCCATTAAAAACTCTCTGAGTTTACCCCACACAGTATCTTCTTAAGATACTATACCAGAAAGGATAAGCAAACAGAACCAAGAAATATTTATTCCACATTGTTTGAACCTACAAGTATAGAACATTTTATTTATTTTTATGGAAAAGTTTAGATTTTTCATCAAACATAAAAACGTTCCTGGTAAGAATATTTCCCGGTACATTTTATATTCCCTCCGAGACGCCGAAAGGGGATGAAAGAGAAACAAAGACGTGCAAGGCGGCGCGGCGGCGCTGGTAGCCCGTCCGCGGCTCGCACAGCCAGCCTCGTGTTTGTGCCGCGAATACCTCCAGATTCTCTAGTTTGTATGCCACGCAAATCGGATGCGAAATTGAATCAGAGCGCGGCTCGGCGATGCGGAAAAGACCTTCGGAAGGGGCGAGGGTGGGGGGTACCTCGGATGGTGGGGTGATAGGGTGGTGGGTGTGGAGGTAGGGGTGGTTTGAGCAGCAAACCCTCTCTCCGGGATCTTGCGGGGATGTCTACTATGCTGCTACACACTGGGCGTTGATCTTGTACTTAAGCCAGTTTCACTCTTACATGGTGTGTGAAATATTATACAGTTTTGAAACACTGATCATAGCAAAACATTTTCGAAAAAAGACTTTATGTAAATAACTGTAAAGTGTATTTGAACTTGTCTGCATGTTAGTTTGTTGAATGATGTAAAACAGACTTGAGGGTTTTTAATGAATGGTTAAAGCTATCCATAGTTTTAATAGCCTTTAGTGAAGTAATTTCGGCACACATTTTATGAGCAAATAAAATTTTGTCATATTACACTTTTTCTCATTTTGTTTCTTTTAGTACTTGCTGTTTCCCGTCATGGATTCGCCCACGATTGAATTTATTTTATAGGTAACTAAGCTCGTTCGCTTCACTCACTTGCTGTCAGGACTTCCCTTATATATAAGAAATCGCTAAAATACCTAAAATTAGAATTTTTCATTGAATATGTTTCTTAGCAACCAATAAAAATAAATAAAATAGAGATTTTCAGATTTTTTTACAAATTATTGTATGTGCTCTGGTTCAGAGCCCTTTGGACAGATTTGCACCAAACTTCACACAAACCATCCTTGAATAATGCTAAATAATGTCTGAAAATTTCATTACAATCTGTCGATCGTTTTCGGAGTCCATAGGCAACATACAAATATACACATACTTCCTCTTTTATCGATGTAGAAGATTGTGAATGAACTAGCTCGTAAACATTGTAGCTCAAGGAAAGGCTTTGCTGTCTCTTAGCGGTGATTTTGACTGACTTTTAGAATAAATATACGTACTTTTAGCTGTAGCAAACTACGACTGCATCATTCTGCATGATGTTACTCAATTAAATCAATATGACAATTGTTAATAAAGATATTGATATCGTCGGAAGAGATTTTTAGATATAGGGTAACATCAACTTAATGACAATGAATAATTATTTAAACCGCACCGTCCTTAAAAATACTAAAAACATTGTCTTCTAACATGTCATCTCGGACAGTTTCAATCCAATTGCATATTGACAATAATGATCAAGAGTACCAGGGGCGCTGGCGTCAAAGCTTGTAACACTTCATTAAAAGGGTCTTTGCCCATGTAAACTATAGCGAGGGTCCGTTGGGGGGGGGGGAGATGTCCCAAAATGCTAATCCGGGCTCCAGGGGCTGATCTCGGAGTCAAACACCGTCACCCAGTGGGGTGGGAAGGGGGGGGGGGTTCGCAATTTGTACGTTTCCGTTCACTGCCCCCAAACAATGATTCTCTGCTTTGGTCCCCTTAGATCTGTAACTAAGATATTTAGTTTTCTATTTAATTATATATTAAAATGTTTAAGTTATTTTCATGAATTTTACTAATTTAATTTTTAAGTTTTACTTTTTAAAGTTACATGTTGAATTTTGGGGGAAAACTGGCCAGCGTAGTATACTTTAAATCATGTATGCTATGCTATGTGAGCTATGTACACTAACGTGAATGTATTTTGTCAAAGCTTCAAATAGACTCTGATGAAAAAGAAACCCTATAATGTTCCCTTAAAATATTATTTTTTTTAACACAAATATTTCACACAAAGAAATAAATATTGCTTGAGCACGCCCTTAAAAAAATTTGTTGCTTGTAAACTTAAAAAGAATTCTAGTTTATAACACATTATGTTGTATGTCACATATAAAAGCCCGTCTCCTATTCCTATTTATATAACCGTTCAATGAATAATAACAAATTGAACAAAAATATCGTGAGCGGTCTGGGAATTCGCCAACTCTAGAAATTAAGTTAATCTATCTATTTATTTAATAGGCAAGCATGTTTCGTTTCCTCCTTTTTTCTCAACTCGTGTGCATTGTAGGAGAAATCCGTGCATACCGATAGAAAGGTATAATCCTGTAGATGAGCAGAATCCCATTGTAATTCACATCGGCCCCCAGGGCTACGCCTTACAGGCTTTCAAAGTTTTAATGTTAATCTTATGGAGGAAGGATAATTGATTGAATCCTTAGACAGCTGTTGCAATAAAAACTGCTAAAAAACAGGAAGAACAGATTTTTTTGTTATAAAATATCTATAAACTTCTTGGGTGCAGATCAACTAGATCGAAATTCGATCAGAATTCGATCTCTAGTACTTGTTTAATACGCTAATGCTTTTTTTGTTAAGAGAACTCCCCCTACAATTCTCAACACATTTTCAGGGTTTTGGTGTCGTTGGATAGCGCTTGGTCGGTAGTTGTTTCCGTCAAAAAATATGAGAATTGGACTTAAAATAAGGGCGCAATCCCTAAATTAAATTTGAAATTTTCCCATTAGGATATCATTGGGATTTGGTTGAGCATTTTAAACATCTGTTAATGTACAGCTGAAAATACGTGTAGTCTTCGGGGATAACTTATATTCACAGTATTGGATTTGTAGGATGTCATTGATTTCGAACTGAATGTAAATTTTGTATGTTTTAGCGAATTTCCCTATAGGGAATACGCTATTACGGTAGTAGCCATGGTAAGACCTAAGCCCGGGACCACTTTACTTTTTCATTTTGAGGTCCCCAGAAGCCAAAAACACCATTTTTCGTTTTCATATATATGTATATATATATATATATATATATATGTGTGTGTGTGTGTGTGTGTGTGTCCGTGGTACCGATAACTTTTGAAGCGGACCTCCGATTTGGATCAAATTTGGTATGAAGGTGTAAGACCAGGTCTATTTTCATGAGTTCGCGAACCAGCATTGTCGGGTTATGGGTACGGGGTTTTATAGGGTTTAAAAGGGGTCAAAAATGGGTTTTTGGCATTTTTTTACTTAAATTTTCAAAATTCATCAATTTTAACTAAAACCATTTGAAAGAGCTTAAAAAAACAAACAATTTAGTATTTTGAATCTTTAAAATAGCTTAACTGGTTATAGAGAAAATTCAAATCAAGTTTCCCATGTTATTCTTATGGGTAAATCTTTAAAAAGTTATATATCGCTTATTTATCAACATATCTTCATAAAATTTTTTATGAACCTTCACTATGTGGTGAGTAATTAAGATTTGATCAAAAACCCCCATGGCAGCAAACCTACATGCTAGATCCCATGGTATTCTCATGGAAAATAATTGTATAATGGGAGCAAGAGAGATGGAGATATAAGGTATCTGTTCCTAATCAGCTGATCAGCTGTCTTCTGCATATTTATCAAATTTGAAATGTTTATGTTTTGTTATTTGTAAACAAATCTTTCCTTTTGCATGGAAGCTTTGGATTATGCACTTTTATTACTGTTAAAAAAGTCATTTATTGCAATATAAATATTAATATATGAATTATTAAATAAAAATAATTTTCTCAGAAATATAATGCCATTAAATATATTATATTTCCTTGTAAAGATTATTAATTATATAAGATAGCCAGAAAGTTCTTTGATGTTGAAACAATAATTCTTTGGTTGGAAATTCGCTGAGTACGCAGGTCTGCTGCGACGGGGGTATTTATACCTATATGCCTTAACCACACACGGTGTTTACACATGAGTTTAACTCATTATAGTATATAGGCCTGGTGCTTATTTTACTTAAAACAAGTTACTTTGGCTTATTGACTATTCAGATTATACAACTGTTGGTATTTAAAATCCAACATTACAAAATTATTGTTGGTACAAATAATCTGTTTTTCAAAATATTTATTTTGTTCAACTGTAAAACAAGACCCTCGAAATCGTCGCTTTGAAGAAGTTTCCAAACTCGACGCAGAGATAAAACTTGTTTCTAAAGAAGCAAATCCTCTTTTCCCTGAGGATACAAAGTCTGGGGGGACTCAAGAAGCACGAACGGGGAACTTACAACTCGCGACACTCCAAACAAAACTTACTAACTGCATCACTAAGTTAGAAGCAGTACTTTTATTGTTCATCTCCACTTCATCTTATTTGGATATTTTTCCCTTGACATTTTACAGTTAAAGATAGAATATTTAATTTGTAATGTATAAACATTTTAAGCGACATATTTTTATTTAAGTTTTTTACTAATTTTGTTGCTCAGATGTTTTACCTTTGCGATTATTATGTGCATGTTAGTATGATAGTTTTTATATTGGGCGATGTTTTGTGTCGCTGTAATATCCTTTTAATAAAAATAAATGATATAAAACAACCGTATCTTTGACTTTTAAATTTGCGATACGTGATTGTTTCTGCCAAACTGAAAATTCAACGTATGGGACATGTTGAGCTCAATTTTAATGCCATTCTGTTTCTTTTATCCGACCCTTTATTCGATTAATGATTTTATGTCTCCCAACACAACCATTATAGCTATCTTATGAACACGATAATGCCCTGCAGGTGTACCAACGGTAGCGACATTAAGATGTCACGTCATTCGGTGTGTTCAGGTGGCAACAGTGTCAGTGCACCATCTGATCAAACCCGCAGAGCAAATCACAATCACCGCCCATTGTCGCAGATCACCCTCATTCTCTGTCAAATTATCGGCCTTTCTTACAAACTATGTGTAACAGGTGATGATGCACCGCTGATAATACAGTACTTCATTCTTTTGAACCGCTGTTCCATTGAGAAAAAAGAAAAAATAGGCCCTGCTAAATTATTAGATCATATAAAACTGTAGGTATGTAATGTATGCAGCGCACTAGGGTTTGAAACTGCCAATGCCCCTGTCACAGATTACCTTGGAATGAAAATGCCTTCTGCAAGAGCAACGCCAAGTGTATGAGTTAATACGTCTGCTGCTGAGTGGGTGTTTTATGACAATTAAAGTATTAAGTACAATTAAAATTTCAGATTTATATAATAAACTTTTAATTATATAAATGTTCTAGATGTTCAAGCTTCATTATTTACCTTAAGTTGATAAGTCATACGAATGAATGAATACATTAATTATAGTCTAAGATAACAACGTATTTCTTTCCAAGGAATAATTCGTTTTCATAAATTATATGGACAACCTGTAATCTCCACTGAGTATAATTTTTGTGTGTATATTTTCTTCAGTTATGATAGGAAACTGTCCATCGCTAGTATTGTTATTGTTTTAACGGCATCCTGTGGTAACTATTAGACCAATGACAAATGGAAAATTTGTCCAGAAACAACCAAATCGGAATCGGAATTTCATCTGGAATACGAGGTGAGGTATATTTCCCTGGGAACGTCTTCTGCCAGGGACTTCCACGCGGTCCATCTCGTATGCTGCAACAATTGCTAGCCAATCGTCGCATTGCGAAACCATCCTCTGTGGCGACGACAGACGACACGCGGCGGCGGCGGCGGAAGTGACGACGGAGGAGGCGAAGGCTGCCAGGGCTGGCGACAAGAGAACTGATTGTAACCGAGGCCAATCGCGGCCGCGGCGCCAGGGGACCGGGGACGGACACTCCGCGGGTCAGCGGGGCGCCGCCGCGGCCGCGGGCTGGACAGGTGGAGGACCTTTGGTCGGAAATATGTATTTATCGATCTTATGGCTCATTTAGGCAGCCACCAAGTTCTAATAATAATGAAATAAATTCTGCTGTGCAGAGCACCTGCGTCAATAGAAACTCAAAAATCAAATTGCTGATCACTCTTTATAGAGCTGAATCTAGTGCGTTAAACCATTGAACCCCAGCTTCACTTGCACCATGCAAACCGATCAACCCTTCAAGAAAACCAGACAGTTGGGACTCTGCCACTTTTTGATCCATAGTTATATACTGCTCTTGACAGATATTTTACAGTGTCTTGTGTAACTCCCCATTTGTATTTATAAAAAAAAAAAAAATACATATTCCCACTTCAGTGCAGAAACGATTGAGTAATGTCCACTGTTTTCAAGAAAGACCCATACCACCTACTAGCCTGCTGCTACGGTTGGGTCAGCAGCCATCAAAAAGTTGTTCCAACCTTGGAAATAGTCCAGGAGGAAGTCCAGTTTGTATGGACGGTGAAGTTTGTTTCCATCAACTGAAAGGTTATCCACAGAGGTATTTTTTTTTTACTTCAATTGGCACGTCTTCTGAGGTATTCATGGATGGCGATGGACAGCTGTGTAGCAGATAAGATAGTCCCTAATCAGTCTGTATTATTTCAGGTGGAACAACACCGGGAGCAGGGTAGGCCGGTTGGCTGCTTGGAATATTATGTTTACGAATCTCCGGAATTCCCCCTGAGAAAAATGTACAGAAGACAGAAGTAAAAAAGTAAAAACCATGTTTGGAAATGATTTTATAATTCTTAAACTGTATTAAAATATAAAAGTACAAAAACAATAGATTGGGTTGTAAGTTACTTTTCAAAATTGCCTTGCGCAGGGGTGATAGCCCGCACCAGTAATGCGAAACAATCTTATATACGGTACAGGGCTATTATGGCGCAAAAGTAATGTTAATTTATTTGTATACTCTGAGTTGCAAAATCATGAAAACAGTGTAAAGTCGTTTCTTATATTAACAAGTTTTAATTTACATTAAATTATACATTACAAATGCTCAATTTGAGCTCTATTAGAAAGTCTGCAAATATCCAGGTGAAATTCCAACTCAGCCCAGGCATTCTTTAGCATTTACTGGGTAACTGACTGCTACTTCACAACTTCTGTTATTCGATGTCTTCGTAATTGAGTAATAATTGAACATACGTATTAGTTTTACTCTTGGAGAAATTGCATATTATTGAAAATTTCACCTCTAATTTGGATTTATCCCATATGAGAGAAACTGTTGATTTGATTCTAATCTTTTAAAATCCATATTTTTTATTGATTGAAAAAGTTGGTTTACATGGTTGGTTGACAAGGTTTCTGCATTTATTTTGAATTTGGGCTGGTTTGATCACAATAATCAGACTTCATCAATTAAAAATCTAATATTTGTTTAATTCCTGTTTCAAAATGTCTATTATGTAAGAAGGCTCCAATGTGTATTATTACCCGAGAAATACAGGTTCACTGTATTTCAATAAATGGTGCCCTTATTGTAATTTGAACAATCTAAAACAAAAGCAAAACAATATTACTTAAAAAATACAATTAAAAAATTACAACAAGGTGTGCTAATTTATATGTAATAAATACGATTCCCAAGTTTATTTGTACGAAATGGGTTTCTATTAGAGAGTTACCAAATGAAACACTTAAGCTATTCCATCTGGTTAGTTCACTTGATTTAAGTCAGCTAAAAGAATACTTCCTTAAGTGACTCTTTAGACTGAGATGCAATTATGTCAAGTTTATATAATAATGGTTTATAAATCCGCCTCTCGCTTGTCCACCGCAAGCCAAACATTGTCGCAGACGTTGGCTGTGCGCTGCCGCTAACGTTAACGACTGTCGCAGTCGCACCGTGACGAACGTCGATGATGGATATCGATACACGGGCGTCGATACAATGACACGATTCTCGCTGGTCGATAACCCTCGCTACTTGATCGATCGACCTCTGTTTGTCTGTTTGTCGCGTTCGGTTATTCACCCGGTGTTAAACAGAGTGAGATAAATGCTCCCCGCTTATGTACGGCTATGAAATATAAATTTGATCACTAGCGATCACCTGTATTTGATCGGTGATCAGTGAATGATCAAGGGGGAAATAGTTTGGAAATATAATGAGCACCTCTGCGTTCTTTATAAGGGGTTGGAGTGAATACAAACTGATCAAGTTAAGTCTTAAAACAAGGTGCAACAACAAAAGTCTAACTTTTCCAACATTGGCTGATACAGAGTGTGCTTTTAAGAAATTTCAAATGAGTTAAGAAAAAACATAATGAACTTTATGGAGTTATTTAATTGATTTGAAACATGTCTTGAAATTTGGGTGCTTTCTCATACTTTAAATCATGATAGACTGAGGGCAAATGTAAATAGTATAAATAATGTTTCTTTATTTACAAGACCTATATAAAAAATAAAAGTTGTAGGCTACTGTGCTCTGTATGTGATAGAAGATATGAATAATGAATATTTTTCATAGCAACTAACATTGTTATGATTCATGGACCCCTTTCGTCCCACCAAACGAAAGTGATACCCACCCATCTTTGTTAGCGTTACTTTGTTGTGTTTTTCTTCAAATTTCTCCAACCCGAAGTTTGGCAATATTGTTGCTAATTTGACCGGAAACTACTAATGATCCGGATAATTATCATTCCCAGAAGGTGGGCGCGGAAGGAGAACGGGGACAATTGATTTGTGTAGGGGCCACCCCCTAACTCATCCGCGGCGGATCCATATAAGTTTACAATGAATGATAAACGGCGCCTATTATTGTCAGCCGCGATATACGGCCCACATAATATAAAGGGGGCGGGCTGCTTTGGTAGCGGGCCCTTGACCCGTGCCCACCTCATGTCGCGGCCCCGGCGGCCCTTAGGCACCCCGAGAGCGACAAAAACCGCGTGTGGGAAGAAAAACGTCTACATGGTTCACCACCTATCGCCGTACCTAGAAAATGTCATATATATATACTTACTTTTTAGTGTGATGCTGGTTTCGATTTGATAATCAACCAGAGTGCAAAATATTACTTTAATCTACTACCGTTACAGTAAAAATAAGCACCGATAATAATCCTATAGGCCTACTATAATACAAGCAATGTCTGAAGGGATGTGTGCTCCACGATCTCGAAATCTAGCGTGTAGATTATGTTTAAACTTTGCATTTAAGAGTGTTTTGGCCCAAAAATAAATTTAGAAACAGCCTCAATCCCAGGAAATCGAATCGAATTTGGTCTAAATCTATCTATATATTAATACGCAAGCATGTTTCATTTCCTCCTTTTTTCTCAGCTCGTGTACATCGTAGGAGAAATCCGAGCATACCGTTAGAAAGGTATAGTCCTGTAGATGAGCAGAATCCCATTCTAATTCACATTGGACTCCAGGGCTACGCCCCACAGGCTTTCAAAGTTCCAATGTTAATCTTATGGAGAAAGGAGAATTGGATGAATCATAAGACAGCTGTTGTAATAACAACTGCTAGAAAATTAGGAAGAACAGATGTTTTTAAATGTTATGTTTTAAAATGTTTTTAAGCTTCTTGGGTCCAGATCAACTGAAATTTTGATCGAATTTCGATCAGGAGGCGATCTCTAGTATATATAATTCCGTAAGCGAATCGGTCCCCACGAAATATCTCGAGTTAGAAAAAAGATAGGGTAATGTATGATGGCTCATTTTAAAGCTTGAGGGCCAAGGACGCAAGGAAAAATACCAGAATCGTCAAAAGTTACCTGGGCTTCGCCCCATTGGACTTTGAAGTTCTAATGTTAATCTAATGGGAAGAAGATTTTTAGATCTACACGTGTGATTAAGCAGATGATCCAGTGAATAATTTTGATCATAAACTCAGCTGGTTATTGAACAGATATTTTGAGTTAAGATAACCATATTTAATTATAACTTTTTAAAATATGCAATGCACTATAAAAAAAGGAAAACCCAATAATGATGGAAAAATTATGCATCCACGGTAGATTTCTCTCTTCAAAATCTATGTCGTTATGATTTTGTGTACTGAAAATACCGCTGTAAAAAGTTATTTAGCCGTGGTATGGTTGATATAATAGTTAATAAAATGGCTTTACTCAGTTAATGTCGCTAAGATATTATGCTACTGCTTTATATATTGCCTATTTAATAGTTAGAGTTGAATATATATTATTCTATATATTATATATATATATATATATATATATATATATATATATATATATATATATATATATATATATTGGCGGCACAATTGAATATATATTATATAGAGTTGGTTTTTTTTTATTTTTTTTAGTAATTGTTTATTTTTGACTAAATCATATTATGTAAACTACTAATATTGGATAACCTCCGTATGAGGAATATTTTGTTTTATACATTGTCTGCTTCTTTCTTACATAGGTCGCACGGAATCAATAATTGCCCATTAATACATAAATACGGGGAGCTTTTCATGTATGCAGTGTGCAAAAACGAACAATATGTCAAACAAAATTTTACTTCATTGAACGAATAGACAAAATAGACTACAATCAGCACAAGGAACGTTGTTAGACTCAAGTGACTGGTGGGAGTTGGGGGACACGAGGGGTGTCAGTGGCACATGGGTAGGGGGGCATGGGGGCCTCGGTGGAGGCATGGGTGATAGACATTCTGGAAACGGGAAGGAACGCAGGTAAGGGGGCATGGAGGAATGGGGGCCACGGGGGGCATGGGGCCACAAGGGGCACTAGAGACGTCGGTGGCATAGGGGGTAGTTGGGCAGGGGGTTACGGGGAAGGAATGGGGGACATTGAGAGCACGTAGCTTCTAGGAAGAACGGCGGTCATGTGAGGTTGGGAGAATGGGGGGCACAGAGGCATGGAGGTACGGGGGTAAGGGGCATGGGGTACTCGGGCCACGCGGGCATAGGGGGTACAGGAAGCACGGGTCATGAGAGGGGGGCATGGGGGAGACTTGGGGGGGCATGGGGGAGACTTGGGGGGACATAGAGGGTACCGGAGAGGAATGGGGGACATAGAGAGGACGGGAGCATCAAGGAAGAACGGCGGACATGACAGGAGCACAGGAGAATGGGGGTCACAGAGATAAGGGGTATGGCTGTTTGGGGGCTACTCTTTCCACGAGGCATAGGGGGTACAGAAAGCACGGGTCACGAGAGGGGGGCACGGGAGGCATCGAGGAACGGGGATATGAAAGGCACGGGGAGGAATGTCAGGCATCATAGGAGGTACAGGAAGCATGGGTCATGAGAGGGGGGCATGGGGGAAACTTGGGGGGACATAGAGAGCACGGGGGCATCGAGAAATAACGGCAGACATGTGAGCACAGGAGAATGGGTGGCACAGAGGCATGGGGTTATGGGGGCATGGGAGGTACTCAGGCCGCAAGGCATAGGGATACAGGAAGTACGGGACACAAGAGGGGGGCACGGGGGAGGCTTAAAAGAACATATTGGGCACGGGGAGGATTGGCGGGCATAATTTGAGGTACAGGAAGCACGGGTCATGAGATGAGGGCATGGGAGAGACTTGGGGGGACATAGGAGGCATGGGGGAGGAATGGCGGACATAGAGAGCACGGGGGCATCAAGGTGGAACGGTGGACTTGTGAGCATAGGTGACTGGGGGTCACTGAGGCATAGGGGGTATGGGGGCTTGGGGGGACTCGAGCCGCAAGGCATAGGGGGTACAGAAAGCACGGGTCACGAGAGGGGGGACACATGGGAGGCTTGGGGAGGGAGACTTAGGGGCCACGGGGAGGAACGGCAGGCATCGGGGAATGGGGATATGGAAGGCACGGGGTGGAATGGCGGTCATGGCTGCACAAGGACATGGGAGTCACGGGGGTATGGGCATGTCGACACGAGGTGTACTAGAGACGTCGGTGGCACTGGATGTAGCTGGGTATGGGGGTACGCGGGAGGAATGGGAGACATAGAGAGCACCGGGGCCTCGAGGACGAACAACGGGCATGTGAGCTTGGGAGAAAGGGGGCACAAAGGCATGGGAGAATAGAGGAACGGGGGTACGGGTCATGGGGGTACTCTGGCCACGGGGCTACTCTGCACGGGAAAAAGAGGGAAACGGGGGGACGGAGGAGGCTTTAGGGGTCATGGAAAGCACGGGGAGGAAAGGTGGGTATGGGAGCATGTAGGTTTGGGCGGCATGGCGGCATTCTCATTGGGCACAATTGGCACGAGAGATGTTGGAGGCACTTTGGTTAGTTGGACATGGGATACACAGAGGAGGAATGTGGGACATAGAGGGCACGTGGGCCTCAGGGAAGAACGGTGGGCATGTGGGCACAGGAAAATGGGGGTCACACTGACATGGGGGGAACAGGAGCATGGGGGGCACTCAGGCCATGGGGTTATATGGGGTACAGGAAGCACGAATCACGAAAGGGGACGAGGGACATGGCAAGTGTGAGGGAAGGGAGGCACAGGGGTCCTATATGCAGTAGTGTACAGTATGGGATAGTAACCATTTTGTCATGTTGTATTAAACTACTGTATTCACTTGAGTTACGAACTCATTATGTGTACATGTTTAAGGTCAAAACTAATTTTATTGCGTCCCTCAGTCCAACAGTACAAAAAAATATTTTTCCGCAAAATAGACGACCTACTGTATTGTTTAATGCAAGGGAGAATATTGGCGAATTACTGATTTGCTACCACATAAACATATTCGTCAAGATTAAGTAATATTTATAAGAAAATCCAACCGTGTTAATTCACAGTACACCTTGAGAAGAAATATAATAATTCTGCAACTAGGTGATGAATTGAAACTTAATTTTTGAGATAACACAATACCTCCTAGAATAATAAGAGAAGGCCAAACGACTGAAATTCGTTACGTCATATGAGTAGGCTGATGTGTTATGTTATGATAATGATGTGAGAAAACAGATGTGCTACTGTCAGTCGACGGGGTTTTACCTGTCGTGACTAACTTATTTGTTTACAAACAACGAAACAAGATTAGATGATTTACCGTTTTTTGGGGGCAACCAGCACCATCTAAAGCATGATTTGGAACTAATGATTTAACACATCAGCCTACTTATATGACGAAATGATCTTCAGTTGTCTGGCCTTCTCTTATTACTCTAGGAGGTGTTGGATAACATCATCATTTAGATTTTTAGGGGCCTTTGCCCCTACAAGCCCCTAGTCTATATATATAATTCCGTAAGCGAATCGGTCCCCACAAAATATCTCGAGTTAGAAGAAAGATAGGGTAATGTATGATGGCTCATTTTAAAGCTTGAGGGCCAAGGACGCAAGGAAAAATACCAGAATCGTCAAAAGTTACCTGGGCTTCGCCCCATTGGACCTTGAATTTCTAATCCTATACTGTAATACGAGGAATCTCTGAAGGGATGTGTGTTCCACGATCTAGAAATCTAGCTGTTAGATTTTGCTTAAACTTTGCATTAAAGAGTGTTTCGGCCCAAAAATCTATAATATATACAGCCCTATGTGTAACTGACTCACTGATGATAGTAATGTCCTGAAGCGACCGTTTAAGCTAGAGACTTGAAATTTGGCATGGACATTCTTTGAGATGTTTCAATTTAGGGAAAATCATAAAACAACAACTTTTTTACTTTTAAACTATAAAAAATGTAAAAAAATATAGATTTGTCGGTAACGTAGTTCAGCCGTGTGAGCGTATATCACCGTTTGGGTAACGTAGATCACTTTGCAGGTTTAGTTCTCGCTCGTGTTTAATTGATCTCTTTCAACTACACCCGTGTTTGATACATGTACATGTGTTTGTTCATGTAAACATGAACATCTCTATGTAGACGACGGTGTTTCCATACATTGAGAGTGGGTTATTTCACCAGGGTAATACTCGCTTTGATATATACAGTATTATGCCCAAAAACTACAAATTTTCAACTTTCAAATTATAAAAATACCGAGGTGTCGGTAAAGAAGTACGTTGGTTCATAAAGATATCTCTTAGAGCGCTATTATAGTCGCTTAGTTCTCGCTTGTATTTAAAAGATGTCTTTTAACTACACCTCTTCCAGATAATTACTCTTAATTGGGTGCATAGTTGTTTGCGTATGGTTTTCATTCTTGATTTTCTACTATTTGTATGCTGTCTCTCTATATGAATCCCCAGATTGATTATAGTGCTTCAGTTGATAGTTCTGGTGCAGTTTTACTTTGAAGGTTGAACGTGTCCCAACACGTTTGACATCCGGTCTTTGACCTATTTGCTGCCGTCCAATCAGGCTTAGATTTTAGTTTAGGAAACGATTGAACAAATCAAGTTATAGAACGATTGAACTTTCCATTCTTACCCTGGCTAACGTTTACCTACTTCCGACGTTTTTTTAAACCATCTACATATCTGATGACCCATCAGGCTGAGGAATATTATAATAACCAATTGAATTAAACTCAATAGTAATTTTTCTCGCTGCCACTTTTAACACACTTTTTTTTGTCCGACAAACTTCCTCAATGCAGTGCTCTCACCTAAAGTCTCGATTAACCCTATTATTGTTGTAATTTAAAACTATTCTATACTTATCAATTATTGTAACTCATCGGGGTATCAGAAAATGTCGGTAAAGTAGATTAAGCGTAGTTATATCACCCATATATCACTTACTACACAGTAATTCCCAAGCGAGAACTAAATCTACTTTACCGACATTTGATGAATTTCTGATACCCTGATGAGTGAATGGGGAAGTACATACCAAACAAAAAAAATAAGTGTTATGAATGCCTTTTATTCTACCTGTTAGGCCATACTGTTGTTTTAAATTAATTGTTAGGTAACTGATTGTTTTGAATTGTTTGTTGTTACTTAGCGATTTTTTACATTGTTTGTTACTTACTGACCTAAAACTTTGGTTTCCAACGAATCGAGGTAAATTTCTAATTTTTAACTAATGTTTGAATTATCCCTGTAACTAAAACAGGATTTATGAGTAGTATTTATAATAATTATTCTTAAATTATAACATACATTTTTATTTTGCATCGAATAGTATTTTTGTGATTAGCCTGTAGCGGGTTCATAACAGTTTGTTCATGTTGTCCTATTTGTTTCTGACGGTATTTATTTTTTCATTTATATAATTTAGTTTATATAATAATTAGTTTATGCAAAATAGTTTATTTAGCTTAGCCATCCTACATTTTCATCCATTTTATCCAGATATTTTTTTTCATACTTTTTGCGCTAGGAGGGTGAGGCAAGGCATGGCGTCACATCCCCTGGCGACTAGTTTACTACAGTATAGTTTCTTTTAAAATCTATTCTAGTACTCAGGTATAGTAGGTACGTAGAAACTACACATACACCCACACTCATAACCTAATCAGTACAGTTAGAGTATCAAACAAAATTAACAAGTTTAACTTAAAATCTGTACTAGTACTCAGGTATAATAGGTACATAGAAACTACACATAAACCCACACTCATAACCCTAATCAGTACAGTTAGAGTATCAAACAAAATTACAACGAGGGTTATGGGGTGGAGGCCTCAACTACCATGTTCAGTGCTTGAGATTTTTACGGCAATTAAAGAATAGGGGCAACTAATTTCTGGGAAAGGGGGTGGAGCCTCCATATACCATAATATCTACAATATTTCCATAATCGATCATGATTTCACAATTCTCAATTTTTTTACGAACTAAGGAGAACTAGGATGTGGTTTTAAAAAACGAGCTACAGGCGATTTTCGTATTAGCCGGTTTTCTTACTGTCTTAGCGGGCAGTTCTTCGGTGGGCCTCACCTGCAACTCATTATCGGTGGATTTTTAAATTTTCTAATATCTTTCTTAAGTATTTTTGTCTTTCATTATATACAGCGTACCTCAATTAAAACTTATAATTTTATTCCACTTTTATTCATTTTGAATACACCAACTACTTACATCATGTGGCCAAAATTTTAACACATATCAATTTTTAAGCATGATATCTAGAATATTTACATAGTCCATTATTATTTCACAACTCCATTCTATCCCTACAATTACTTATATTTAAAATAATCCCATTGAAGGTTTTGATTATTTTAGGTGAGATATTGCTGTACATTACATATATAAATATTTGTTCATTTCCCCAAATGTTTTTTTCTTTATACAAGAACCTAGATCTACTGTCTAAGGAGGCCTAAGAATAAACAATTATTTTATAAGTTTTCGTAAGTCATGATTTGACAAAACCATTGTCAATATCAACACTCTTTATCTAAAATAAGTTTTTCCATTTTTATTAGTGAATTTACAGGCCGATTATTTTTATTATTATTACCACCATGCACCTATAGTTTTATTTTATCCAAGCAAGGCATTTTAGTTTACAGTTATTAATGTGAACTTTTGCATCGATTTGGAAATGTTTAGAATTTTTTTATTTATTTTCCTAAGTGGGGACAGTTTTTTATGAATTAAGAGACTAGGGAAAAAAGAAAAAAGCCATAAGCAATTTTCAAACTTTTTATTAGTATTAATTGTGAGTAAAGTTAAATTGGCAGTCCACTACTTCGGTGGTACTAACCAGTTTAATAATTTAGACTTAATTATTGATTAACAAGATTTTCTTAATTTTTATACGTTATTTCCTTTATTTGCGCTAAGTAACCAAGATGCGTGATCCCACAACTTTTTAACACATAAGTTTTGTTTTAACCGTTTCTCTACCTTTCAGGTTTAAATTTGTAGCATATTTGAACATTTGTAATGGCTAAGTTCTTTTCAAGTGAACAAATAATTTTTTTTAAAAAAATGGACCTTTAAACACATTTAATTCAAATTTAATGATAATTCGATATTTTTGTACTTTTTTCATTGCACCAAGTTCTTAGTTGCGCGATGACGTAATGTCCCTCAACGATTCTTTTACCATTCTTTAAATATCAAAAAATTCTCACATATAAATTGAAGATAGTCTCGCAGCCTGTAAAAATCTAAGATAATAATTATTTTATAATTGCTTTTTACTTTTAATCTCCAAGTAACACTATGTATCCCCCCAAATTAACACTAAGCTTTTATGAAATCTTGAACTTTGAGCTCTGGCATTCAAATTATAACTATGAAAGATATATCTATGACGTAACGACGACTCTAATTTGGGCTTTAACTACTCAGGGGCAACCCCTGAGGGGGCATGGGGGCGGATCCCCCATCGAGCCGTAGGCGAGTCTATAATATATACAGCCGCATGTGTAACTGACTGACTGACTGACTCACTCACTGATGATCTTAATTTCCTGAAGCGACCGTTTAAGATAGAGACTTGAAATTTGGCATGGACATTCTTTGAGAGGTTTCAATTTAGGGAAAATCATAAAACTACGAATTTTTTACTTTTAAACTATAAAAAAGGTAAAAAAATATAGATTTGTCGGTAACGTAGTTCAGCCGTGTGAGCGTATATCACCGTTTGGGTAACGTAGATCACTCTGCAGGTTTAGTTCTCGCTCGTGTTTAAATGATTTCTTTCAACTACACCTGTGTGTTGAATAAGCATTGTATTTATTTTAGAAATTGCTCGAAGTACGACGGTATGGTACTGTGTTGAGAGTGGATCAATCCACCAGTGTGATTCCCGCTTGTTTTCTTACAGTAATAAACGCTCAGTGTGTAGCAAATGCAGCATGTGCGCTAGCTTGGAAGTTCGTTGATGGTTAAGTTTCTTCTCCTTTTAATGATGAAATATTGCATTTAGAAGTGCAACTCTCTTTAAAAAATTGAACTAAAATCAATTTATTATTAATGCCAGCTAATATTATGTGTTATTCTTTAACGTTTTGTTTTGCCTTTACCCTCCAGTCAGTTTTTAAGTTAACTTATTTTTCTATGTGGGTGGTTTACCATATGTAGACGTTACCTTTTAATAACGACTCTAATATTATTTAATTCCTTCAATATTGCGCATGGACATATCTTGCACCGATATCAATAAAAGCACCAAACATATATAATTGTGATATCGTAATATACTTCGATTACTTAGTACAATACTTCATAGACATTTAATTATTATCTTCCTGTTTTATTTATATTCAGTGTGTTATATTATATTTTTATACACACTTAAAATATGCTTTTGAGAATTTTGAAATATATATTAACAGATTTAAATGTTATGTTCTCGGTTCATTTTCAATTTATTTTAGATTACTTATTCAAATACACCCCAATTTTAATTTCGGCCGAATTTCGCATTTAATAAATTTACTGTATATTTTTTAACCAAGCATAAGAGGCGGTTTAAGCAACTCGTGAACACAGTATTTCTTTACACAATATAAAACCTCTTCTTGAATTCACAATACGGTTACATTGGCCCTAGCCAGTGGGTTCATTGAAGTGCCCAAAATGGCAGTGCTGCTGTGTGTGTGGCGCATTTAAACCGTAACAATTCATTTTTTTACACAAATTGAAGTTTTTCTTATTATGTTGCTGAATAACAAATTCATTATATAGCTAAGATCTAAGGTTTCATTACATTTTCTAGACTTGAGTTTACTCATGTTGGAAATTTTCTTGTAGGTTTTCGCACAAAAATTTACTTGAAACAGTAATTATAACTTAATTTTCTACTATTTGTATGCTGCCCCTCAATATGGATCCCCAGATTGAAAATAGTGCTTCAGTTGATAGTTCTGGTGCAGTTTTAATTTGAAGAGTTGAACGTGTCCTACACGTTTGACATCCCGTCTTTGACATATTTGCCGCTGTCCAATCAGGATTAGATTTTAATTTGGGAAACGATTAAATTAAACATATAAAGTTATAAAGTTATCTGTTACTTGCGAAGTTACTTTTCATTCTTTTGGCTGGTATATTACCTTCGCTAACGTTTACCTAATTCCGACGTTTTTTAAGCCATCTACATATCTGATTACCCATCGGGCTGAGAAGTATTATAATAACCAATTGAATTATATTGAATTAAACTCAAAAGTATTTTTTTGTCCGTCACTTTGTCCGTCAAACTTCCTCAATGCAGACCTAAAGTCTCGATTACCTCAATTATTGTTTCAATTTAAAACTATTCGATGCTTTTTCAATTATTATAAATCTTTCAGTATATTTTAATTTAACTAACAATCCTTTTTGGGCTATTATTTCACAATTGATTTTTGACTACTATTAATTGAAAATGCCTACTGTACGCCGATTTTATGGTTCTCAATTTGCAAATGTCTTCATTTTAATACTTTATAAAGACGTTAAAACTTACCTATTACCCTGTGATCTAATACATACTACTAGGGCTCTATTTTATAAATTTTCTGAACCAAAATATATAATATTTAAAATTGTAAACTTAATAATTGCTGATTTTGAAAGATAAAATTGTTATCGTTCTTTACATGGTACATACATGATTCCTGAATTTCTTGGCCTCCCGTTGGCAGAACTGAAGCATCTTAGCCTACACTATATATTTTTTTTAATTTCAAATATCTTTCTTTTGTCTTATTTTTCTTCTATTACATACAACGATCCTTTATATAAACTTATAATTTTATTCCACTTTTATCTTTTCAGAATACACCTATTACCTCAATCATGTGCAATCATAAGAGTATCTCCAAAATTTTACCACAACAATTTTTGAGCATGACTACACATTTCATTAATATTTCACAACTCCATTATATTTTTTAACGAATTAAGGGGAACTAGGGAGTGCGATTAAACCATGAGCCGTGGGCAATTTCAAAACTTATTTATTGTGAGTAGTGTGTATTGGCCGCTTCTGTTACTGTCATGAGGGTTGAGCCCTCCACTAGGATGTTCATTGTATGAGGTTTTGATAGTAATTTACGGAATTGGGGCAACCAATTATTGGGTTGGACCCTCCATCCTGCGTAACACCTAGAATATTTACATAAATTCTTCCGTGAAATTAAACTAATTCATACTTGACTTTTTGCCGTGGGCAATTTTTAAAGCTTTTTATTATTAAATGTGAGTAGTGTGCATTGGCCGCTTCTGTTACTGCCATGTGAGTCCTCAACTAGCCTGTTCATTGTATGAGGTTTTGACAGTAATTTACGGAATTGGAGCAACCAATTATTGGGTTGGACCCTTCATCCATCGTAAC